>JAFEMH010005170.1:0-174553 GCA_022495995.1 Adenophora triphylla var. japonica | reverse complement strand
TTTCTTTTGAGAGGTATGAACCTAAATGGGAACTTAGTTCGGGAGTATGAACCTAAGTTGAGGTTCGGTTCGGGAGTATGAACTTAAATGGAGACTTAGTTCGGGAGTATGAACCTAAGTTGAGATTTGGTTCGGGAGTATGAACCTAAATGGGAACTTAGTTCGGGAGTATGAACCTAAGTTGAGGTCTTGTTCGGGAGTATGAACCTAAGTTGAGATTTGGTTCGGGAGTATGAACCTAAATGGGAACTTAGTTCGGGAGTATGAACCTAAGTTGAGGTTCGGTTCCGGGGAGTATGAACTTAAATGGAGACTTAGTTCGGGAGTATGAACCTAAGTTGAGATTTGGTTCGGGAGTATGAACCTAAATGGGAACTTAGTTCGGGAGTATGAACCTAAGTTGAGGTTCGGTTCGGAGTATGAACCTAAATGGAGATTTAGTTGGGGAGTATGAACCTAAGTTGAGATTTGGTTCGGGAGTATGAACCTAAATGGGAACTTAGTTCGGGAGTATGAACTCTAAGTTGAGGATTCGGTTCGGGAGTATGAACCCTAAATGGAGACTTAGTTCGGGAGTATGAACCTAAATGGAGACTTAGTTCGGGAGTATGATCCTAAGTCGGGATTTGGTTCGGGAGTATGAACCTAAATGGGAACTTAGTTCGGGAGTATGAACCTAAGTTGAGGTTTGTTCAGAGTATGAACCTAAATGGGAACTTAGTTCGGGGAGTATGAACCTAAGTTGAGGTTTTGTTCGGGAGTATGAACCTAAATGGGAACTTAGTTCCCAGGGAGTATGAACCTAAGTTGAGGTTTTTTACCCGATGGAGGCTATTTGAAGGTGTTCTTTGTGGGAAGACTCGGGCTTACGAGAACCATCGGGAAGAAAGGTGATCAATGTCGGTCAAGTGGATGGACCAAGGATTGATCGTATCCGGGGTCACCCGAGGATTGACTATTTTAGGGAAGTCACGTCCTAGAGATGTGATTTTGGGAGTCACCCAGGGATTGACTATTTTAGGGAAGTCGCCCTATGATCGACTATTTTTGGGAAGTCGCCCTATGATCGACTATTTTTGGGAAGTCGCCGAGTGGTTTGACTATTTTTGGGAAGTCACCACATGATCGACTATTTTTGGGAAGTCGCCCTATGATCGACTATTTTTGGGAAGTCGCCCTATGGTTTGACTATTTTTGGGAAGTCGCCCTATGGTTTGACTATTTTTGGGAAGTCGCCACATGGTTTGACTATTTTTGGGAAGTCGCCTATGGTTTTGACTATTTTTGGGAAGTCGCCCTATGGTCGACTATTTTTGGGAAGTCGCCCTATGGTTTGACTATTTTGGGAAGTCACCCTATGGTTTGACTGTTTTTGGGAAGTCGCCCTGTGGTTTGACTATTTTTGGGAAGTCGCCCTATGGTTTGACTGTTTTTGGGGAAGTCGCCCTATGATCGACTATTTTGGGAAGTCGCCCTATGGTTTGACTATTTTTGGGAAGTCGCCTATGGTTTTGACTATTTTTGGGAAGTCGCCCTATGGTTTGACTATTTTGGGAAGTCGCCCTATGGTTTATTGTTTTGGGGAAGTCGCCCTATGATACGATGATAATGTTCTTTTAGAAAAGTAGTTGACTAAGATATGCTTTCATACTGTCTTGTGCTTACTGTAGTTGCCGGAAAGATGAGGCTACGGGCGATGTTGATGAAGAGTTGTTAGAGATTCTTTGTTCGTGGGGCGGTTTTACGGCGACGATTTGCTGTCTTTGGAAGCATCTTGACCTGAAGGAGGAGTTTGATTGAGTCTGCATCTTGTTGGTGATTCGTCAACCTTGTAGAGGTGGTTGAGCTTGTATTCACATTGGGACTTCTTTCTTTTAAGAACTTGGTGTCTCTGACCGCATTGTATTAGGGAGAGAGCTTGGCGTCTCTGACCGATTTGTATTTGAGAACTTGGCGTCCCTGACCGATTTGTATTGGAGAACTTGGCGTCTCTGACCGATTTGTATGTGAGAACTTGGCGTCTCTGACCGACTGGCATTTGATTTGCATTTGAGAACTTGGCGTCCACGGCCAGCGTATTTGAGAACTTGGCATCTACGGCCAAATTGTATTTGAGAACTTGGCGTCTCGACCAGCGGCATTTGATTTGCATTTGAGAACTTGGCGTCCACGACCGATTTGCATTTTGAGAACTTGGCGTCTCGGCCAGGCTTGTATTCGAGAACTTGGCGTCTACGACCGGGTGTAGACACTGGAGGTGGTCTTCATTAGGGAAACATTTTCATCCATTTGTGGACATTGGAGGTCGTCTTTAGCAAGTTGCGAGCAGCGGAGCTTGTCTTTGCCAAGCTGTAGATGTTGGAGGGCGTCTTCATTCATTGGAGGTCGTCTTTGGTGAAGATCATCCTTGCTTAGAAAAAGGGGATTTGATTTCACGTTTGAATTCTGCATTCGTTAGTGAAGAGGAAGATGCATATATGGCATTCATGATGACGAGATGCATGCATGGAACCAAAAATGATTATGGGATGATGCATTTACTTGCTTTCGAAGATGCACTTAGCCTAAGCTTACGCGGGAAAATTATGATTTATGATCTTCGATGATTTAGGATTATTCCTATTGACTCAAGTTTTGTGCATGCTACATGAGCCCTTGGGAGATTTTTAGTGGGGATGCATGGGTATGGAAGCGCTTGGAGCAGATTTTGATCAAGTGGGGGATGAGAACCCTTGATCGCGATTTAAACAGCGGTTGTTGGTGAGGTTTTGTCGGCAATATCACATGGACCTCAATCTTGATGAGATTGGATTCGGATCCGGGTCTTGATTGAAACTTTCCCTCTCATTCTTGGTCATTTGAAGGCGTCTTTGACGGACTTTAGGGCCAAGCGTTGATCTGAGTGAAGCTTCTTTCATTTGGATGAGCTGTGACCTTGGCCGAAACCTTGTCAGGAGGATGATTTGATGGAATTGCTAATGCCGGGAGAAACCACGATCTTGAATTCCGATGCTACGGGAAGGCTGCTTAGTGTACCAAGTTCTGAAGGCTGAAATTCTTTCTTGCGACTTGATAAAATTCGGGTCCAAAAGACCATCTTGACAAAGCCCGGATCCTGAGTAGGCAAAGTCCAGATTTTGAAGAAAGCGATTTGGCGAGTCTATCTCGTGGTGAAGAACCCAACGTGGACCCAAAGATGACTATATAAGCCCCGGCTTGAAGAGGCTGCTACGAGGAGAACACAGGAGAACCGCTTAGCAAGCCCCGGCATGAAGAAATTCAGAGTAGTCTTACGGAGGGGGAACCCGTCTTTTCGAGACCTTAGTCAACCGATTCTTGGACAAGACTCGAAATGTTTACGTGCAGGGGCATATCTTTTGAAAGATGGGAATGTCTCCCGAATTTGTGTATGACACTCTCGCTTTTGGTTTGACTCTTTTGAGAGAGTATAAGCATCACAAGGTGTGGAAAAGTGTATGGAAGCCCCTGCAGACAGAAAGACAGTGTTTGGCTCTATTTCCCTATGATGGAGAGAGAGAAGACTTGTCGAGACACTTGAAAACTTGTCTTATTCATGATGATCACAAGGTTGCTTAAAACCCTTTGTTAATGTTCGGGTTATTCAATCCCTAATTACTGATATGAACAAATATTTTGATTAATCACAAGGAGAAAACCAGCCCGATATCGAAAATCAAGCTTGGAAGGGCGGAAAGTGTATAGGGACGATCCTTGATGAGATCGGATTTTTTTTTTTTTTTTTTTTTGAGATTTGTTTGTGATTTCGGCCGGACCATTTACGGTTGCCTACGTTCCCTCCATTATGAAGAGCTCGGGTCGCCGTAGTTCGGGCCTATCCCGAATGAAAAGAGAATGAATGTTGAAATTCGAGGTGCGAGGACCTTTGGGGATTTTGAGGATTTGGAGGATTGAATAACATATCCCCTTAGAGTGTCCATGAAAGACACGGATGCGAAGCCCCAGTGGGACATCCACGGCAAGTGTTTGTGAGGAGAAATGAAATATGCTCACACGAAGGGAAGGGTTGAATTTGCACAATCTTTGATTGGTAATTTTGAACCAAAATGGATTAGATTCCAATTTAAGCAAGCAATGAAGCATTAATTTGATCCTGACATCGAGGATATTAGAATGAAAGCGCTATCCGGTAGGGGCTGTAGTTGGGTTTAGGGCTTCGATCGGCTATCGGGTGATTTGGGAGATTATGACCTCTTGAGATGAGAGGTCGGCTAGGCCTTTGCGGCGAACCTCTAAAGATGAGAGGTTGGCTCGCGGGAATGTGTTTGGGAAATCTATGGCGAGGAAGATTGATTGCCTCCAAGAATGAGAGGTCAGATTTTGACTTGGCCAAGGGCAAGGGTAATGGTGATGGGAGTATCCTCTAAAATTGAGAGGATGGCTTGGGATTGGTTTAAGGTACTGATAAGAGGAAGTCCGAGCTACGGACAACTTTTGCGATCTTGCGAGAATTCGGGCTCCTTTTTATCATTGGAGAGCTTCTTGAGATGTCGGGGACTTTTGAGTTCTTCTTTTTTTTTTTTTTTTTTTGGAAGGCTTCTGAGGAGCTTGGAATTATATCCGAGATTGTGAGGATTTTTAAAATCCTTCTTTTTTTTTTTGTTTCTTTTTTGTTTTTTGTTTTTTTTTTTGTTTTTTTTTTTTTGTTTTTTTTTTTTTTTTTTTTTTTTTTTTTGACTTGGAAAGCTTTCTGAGGAGTTGAGGATTATCTTTGTCCTTCCTTCATGGCTTGAGATAATTTGCGCATCGCCGATTCTCGAAGCTAACTTCTCGGGCTCGCTTGGACTTTCTCTCAGTATGGAGCAAAAATGATGGCTAAACCGGGTTTCAAAACACGCCGATCTTGAAATGAGAGGGTAGTGTTTAGTAAGGGTGAGGTAATGGTTTTCCTATGGGTGAAAGGTTTCAACCGCAATCCCTCTTTGGATGACCTAAACGAGATTAAGTCTTCATTGCTTGCTTAAGATTTATATGAGAAAAGATCCATGCAAATTCATCGAGCAACGAGATGATGATGATGAAAGGGATGTGAGCATATGAGATGCAAGATGGGGAGTTGGTAAGCCCCAATTTGGGAAGGATATCAATTGATTTTTTCACTCAGATTAGTTTAAATATTAATCATTTTCGAAGAATTAGTGGTTGAGCGGCACAAGTGATCATTTTGGATAAAACCATTTCAATTAAGTGTAACGTGGGTGCGCAAGTGATGTCTCGAGTCTAGCAAGAAAAGAAAAAAGACTTATATTAAAAATTAGACACTTAACCACTATGTCCAAAATGGACTACAACGACAAATGTCCAGGGAAGGACTTAGGTGAAAGAAAAGTACTAGAACCTACGAAGGTTGACTCAAAAGACTATTTTAAAGATAGAGTAGCCCCAGTCTAGCCGCTCTTTCTTTGTTGAACCATGCATCTATTCTTCGACGGCTGGAGACGGGAGCTATTGCGAGACCTTTCCATCAGATTTCCTTGGCAACTTTTTGCTCAATCCAACCATCTTCATTGTCTGCGATGGTGGTTCATTGACCTTGCAAAGGGACGAGTCAAACTCCATTGTGCCCACAAGGCTTGAACCACCAAACTCGATCATGTTGACACTCGTATGTTGTTAGGGAGCGGGTTATTGATAGTATTAGGTCCTTCGGGCATCTCTAACCTCCCTTGCTCAATCAACCCTTGGATGGCCTTTTTCGGGGACGCAATCATCCGTCAGGTGCCCGTAGTGCGATGAAAGGCACAATGCTTGGAGGTATCCAAAGGAGCGTTGGGGTTTCTAGGGCGATAATTTTCCAAAGGCCGGAGCAAACCTTCTCTCACCAAACCTCTGAAGATATCACTCAAAGGCATCCCAAATTTTCTCAAGTCTTGGAGCCAGGGATACGGATGCATCGGGCTTCTTGGGAACAAAGGAAGTGGCATTGTTACGGTCTGTCCCGCATAGCTAATCGCCTCTTTACCTTTAGCGAAAGTGAGAGTAGTGTTGGAGTGGAGGAGCCCGGTATCTGTGGCGGAGTGCAGCGATCGGCTGCTGATTGTAAGCCTTTTCAAACTTAGCCCCGAATTAACCATTGCACGCAAGTCGGCGTAGGGGAAGTGGGCGAGGGAAGCTCTCAAATGCGGCTTCAAGCATGACTGAAAGATGTCTAGCTGCTCCTCGTCGGAGGGAGGAATGGCCATTTCACCGAGCTTTAAGTTCCACCTCTTATAGAAATCCCCAATATTCTCATTAGGGCGTTGCATCGTTGTTTGCGGGTCAACTCTGTTTGTCTCCCATTCCAAGTTGGCTTTATACTTATCCGTGAAAGTATTGGTAATTTGTTCCCAAGCAGCCCCTAGCCCAGCCGCAATCGGAAAAACCATTTCAAAGCCCACGACTTCAAAGAGAGACTAAAGTAATCGGCCAACATTTGGTTTGTGCATCCCTTAGCCTTCATTGCCAAAGTATAGGTGTCCAAGTGAGTTTTAGGGCATGCACTCCCGTCAAACAATTCCAGAGCGGGCATCACAAACTTGTGAGGCGGGGGACAATCGAGTCGGGATACGTAGAGCCGAAGAGTAGTGTTCTTTTTGGCGGTTAATTCAGCAATCTGTGCTTTCATTTCCTTGTGTTGCTCCATAAACCAAGCCAATTGGGGATCCAAAGGTGGAGCGGGAATTCTGAGCCGATATTTGAGCCGGGAAGAGGACTAGGCTGTTGGTGGTGCATTGGTGGAAGGAATACCATACTCCGGGGCATAGGTGAAAACCTGTCCTTGGCCCAAATTACCACAGGGAGTGTAGGTAGGAGCTTGGGCAAAGGGATAGAACCCGGCGACTTGCTTTGTTGGCTTCCAATCGGCGAGAGAAGATGGAGGCAGATCTGAGGTAGCCAGATGGCTTGGATTTCCGGAGTGAGGCCCATAAGTAAGCTTAAGTGCGTCTGCTTGTCCTGGTTGTTGAATTGCATGGCTTGGTTGTGGCGAGGATGCATAACCGAGAAGGATCTTGTGGTCTGGTGATTCGATGAAACGGGGATGGGGGCTTGGTAACCCGTTGAACCCTGAGTGAGAAATGGGTTTTGCGGAAGCTGTATGAGGAGCAACCGAGCTAGCATCATTCGAGGAGGGGGCTCACTTGTTGCCCGAACCAAGCTGGTGGCATTCCAAACCGTGTTCTTTGCGAAAGTCAGAATTGATTGGTCCCAAAGCGAGGCGGGATCCCAATTTCTTTGTGGCATTCAGGTATCCCAAACCATGAGAGGACATTAAAATCGTGCGACTTTGCCCCACCTGAGGCATTGCGGCGCTCGTCCCGTCGAGCTGCATGGATCAGTGGTGCGGTTGGGGAGCCGGCTGACTAGGGATCGAGGAGCATGGGCTCGGTGGTAGTACCGTGGGAGGCGGTGGTGGCATCCTGGAGTAGTCGGGTTGACCAAGAGCGGGATTGTGGTCTTCCTCTTTCTTCCACGAGTGAAGGTGCCATCCGGGTTGAGACTGGCGGCCAATCCATGGCTTTTGATAGCCTCCATAAGGCCGTTCATTGTGCTTCCTGGCGCACTCTCATCTGTTCGGCTAGCCGATTCCACCGTTGTTCTGCTCCGAGGAGTCCCGGGAGGCGGAGTGACGTTGTCCCCATCGTTACCAGTTTTTGCAGACATTCTAAGATTCGGAGTCGGAACAGACGGTGAAGCCGATGATGCGCTTGACTCTTCCCAACTGATTAAACGGTGACCGGTGCCCGAAACCAACCTTTGTGCGGAGGCTGCGGGGGAAAGACACGAGGGTTGAGATGTCCGGGAATGGAAGGAGGGTAGGTGTTTGGGCTTTTGGCTCATGCAACATGCAATTATTTGTTCATGTTTACTTAAAACATGTTTTATTAACCTAATCGGTTGGAAAAGATTGCTCTTCTTTTCGCAAACTACTCGATTCTGGATCAGTGGGCCCCGTCACTACGTCTATAAGCCCCTCGTATTCCACTGTATTTCGACCTCCCGGGGTGGACAGGCTCGGGCGAGGGTCCTATAGGGCAAGCGGGTCCCACCGACCGAAAGAAAACGATCCTAAAAGTCTGCGGGTAATCGAGTCTTAACGAGCATTCGATGTAAATTACGGACAAAGCCGACGTCAAAAGTCAAGATCATGTCCGAGGGCTCGACGAAAAGTCGGCATGATTTGGACTCGATAAGCGTCCACAATTGATCTTGACTTGTCGTCATTTAAGCCGTAATTAGGCATGGAATATTCATTAATCCTTGATGACTCGGTGTCAATCCGGGAGTCGGTGTATAATTTGTGCCGGCCGAGCCGAAGTCAAGGCGCCGGTCAATATCTTGGTCAAAGTCCGCGGCGGAAAACCGGCAGAACTTCGACTGATTAGGGTCCCCGAAAGATATTGAGTCGGTATGCCGACAAAGGCTTGAAAGGAAAGGTCTATACACGGACAGGGCATGACACAGACCAGACTAAAAACCAACCGGGTCTCGGACAAAGTGTGTCACGGACAAGTGCATGGTCGACACGAGGCTCCATGGGATGTTTGGGTAGTCCTGTGCTCATCCGAGAGGCGTAATAAGACCAAACGGACCGCGACAAGGATTTCCCCGGGTTAGGGACGTAGTGTGCAGTGTAAGGTCACGTGCGCGTAGTGTGCAAGCAGTCTATCTTCTTTTTCTGAGAAAAATAGAAATTTTTTATGTGTCTTAAAAAGGCATGATGCATGATTTTTTTTTTTGAATTTTTTTTTGAAATTTTTTTTTTTTGAAAATTTTATGAACACATAAGCACATAAGCACAAAAATTCCGACAGTTAGGGACATTATTCCGACAGTCAAAATTTTGACTTTTCCGAGGCGGCCAAAAACAAACACGAAAACTGTGCAAAAATCAACACACACAAAGCAAAGGATTTTCAAATGTTGAGACGGAAGCTTGACCCTCAAAAGCTTTTCCTTTTTTTTTTTTTGAAAATAATGATACCGGTACGTGGGATTGTTAGACCACAATTTATCCCCGACTCGTGTTAGGAGGCGATAACGGGAAGTTTAATGGTTTCCACCAATATACCAAATATCATTTTTTTTTTTAGAAAAAGCTTATTCGTCCCCAGCGGAGTCGCCACTGTAACGATGTGCCATTAAAACGGAGTCGCCACACCATTTTTGTTTTGAGGGCCAAAACTTTGAAAAAAGCCCGAGATCAGAGATTTAGGTTCGGAGGTTATGTTACGCGTCGGGAAGGACGTTAGTGTGCACCCGACGCGCCTCGCAAAACGAGTCTTCCAAACATTTGAAATCCTTTGTTGTGTGTGTGTGTGTGTGTGTGTGTGTTTTGGCCAAAATAATTTGAAACTGGGAAAAGTGAAAATTGGGATCTCTTTTTAAGACTTTAAACTGATCCCATGATTTTTTGGAGAATTTTTGGGTTGAGTCTTGGCACTCAAAAGATTTTTGGATTTGAAAAGCAATTCTGCCAGAATGAAAGAAGGCAGTTGACCCTTGACTTTGAAATGGACTTAAAGGCTTCAAAACCTCAGAATCTGGGGAAAGTCCGAGAATAAAAGTTGCTTAAAACACCCTAAATAGGGTTTCTGCAAAGAAACTTTCCATTTTGGAAGTAATTTGAGGGGTCAAAACCTTCTGGAAATCTCAGATGTGAAATCTGGATTTCCAGAAGCTGATGAACTGGCCTCTAAAAGAAAAATTGAAAAAAGGAGTTTTACTTACTCAAAAAATAAAATAAAAATATGTCTGGAAAGATCTGGATGTTGGCTACAAAAAGTGTTTTGTAGTCAACACCCAATTCCAAGTTTTACTGGGTCCAAAAAATAAGAAAATGGACTGAGGTCTCAGAACAATGTTACTGGACAACAAGATGTTCTTGAGGGAAAATGTGATTTTTGGGGGATTTGCATCTATGTTCACCCCATTTTCATCCCTAGACTTGATACCACTACTTTTTATTGAGTGGTTATCATATTCAAGTCATCCTTGGGGAATTTATGGGGTTTAAACATGTCCTTTGCAAAGGGAAAGGGGATATTTTGTAGAAATGAAATTTCTAAAGAGAAAAATCAATTTAGAGATTTAAAATATAGACCATTTGAGATGGTCATTCATGAAGATGAACTTCAAGATGACCATCTTGGGTCAAAACTCAAGTTAAACTAAACATCAAGTAGATCCAAGTAAGAAGAACAAGATGAACAAGAAGTCAAAAGTGAGTTTTAGGGTTTTGAGAAGGAGGGCTTTACCAATGGTGACACCCTATCTTCCTAGGCTTGGAATTTGACTTGAGGAGTATCAAGATTTGGTGTTTGGCTTGAGGAGTATCAAGGTTTGATGTTTGGATTTGTGTTTGGAGTGAGATTGGGAAAGATTCAAGAGAAAATGGTGGCAATCAAGGGATTCCCACTGTTTTCTCTCAATATTTCGCCAGAACTTCGTTGCTATGATCAAAATGTGTTCTTTTAACTGAGAGAGGAGGGTTCAATTTATAGGCCACTGGGAGATGCAAAGATGTCCGCGCGGAGGTCCTTGTAAAATGTGCCTGGTGCATTAAATGCTGCTCCAGGCTTTGAACAGGAAGAATATTTTTCAAAATTCAAATTAATCAAATTTTTGTTTTACTCCCATTGTCTATTTCGGGATTTTCTTAATTCTTTTGCTTTTTTGGATTCCTTTTTTGGTTTAACTTTAAATGGCAAACCCTAACCTACTCTTGCTTGGTTAGGAAGGTTAGAGATTGTTAGAAATGTTAGAAATGTTAGAAATATTAAAACTTTCGTTAACTTTCTAACGAAAAAACTACCAACTCAAATTGGAGCACTTACAGTGGTACCATGGTTTCCCTTCGGAGTTTTCAACAGCGGCACCTTTGGATAACCATTTGTCTTTGCAGTTGTGAAGATCTATAACGGCGCAGTATGCAGGAGTTGCACGCCGTGTTATCTTGAAGGGTTTGACTGCTTTTTCTTTAGGGATTTCGACCAAAGAAGCAAGTGTGGCTAATGCGTCCGTAAACCGATTTTTGTCTCTAGGGAGATAGTGGAATGAGACATCTTGAAATTGTTGCGCCAGTTCTTGGAGGTGGGCACTGTATCTTTGAAGGGTTGGATCTTGGACCCTCCACTTCTTCAATGTCTGATTGATGATCAATTGGGAATCCCCAAATACCTCGAGTTCAGTCACGTTGCGTTCTAGGGCTGCCTCAAGCCCCGCTATGCAAGCCTCGTATTCTGCGGTATTGTTTGTGGCATCAAAGTCAAGACGTACTGCTAGTGGAGTGTAGAAGTCGTTAGGGTCTACCAATAACATTCCGATGCCAAACCCTCTCTTGTTGGATGCGCCATCGAAAAATAATTGCCACTTATTTTCTTCTTCTATACTCATGATGTCTTCATCAGGGAATCGCGGGTCTTCCCCCTTCACTTCATCGCAAGGAAATTCGGCCAACTGATCTGCGAATACACTCCCTCTGACGGATTTCTGAGTGACGTAAGTGATATCATACCCCGCGAGCATGAAGTACCATTTGGCCAGTCTCGAAGACAAATTTGATTTGTCTAGGATATATTTCAGTGGATCCATCTTTGCAATGAGACGGATTGGAAAGGCTTCCATATAGTGCTTTAGCCTTTGTGATACCCAGACGAGAGCAGCGCAGGACTTGTCTAGTGGAGAATAGTTGATTTCACTGCCTTGGAATCTGCGGCCGACAAAGTAGATGGCATTTTACGTGTGCGAAGCCGGCTGTTCTTGAGCAAGCATAGCCCCTAATGCGTTGTCTCGTGATTGTGAGGTACAACTTCAAGGGCTTCTCCTTGTGTGGTGGAACCAGGATAGGTGGGGAAGTCAAGTAGTGCTTAACTTCCTCGAATGCTTCTTGACATTCTTCGGTCCACTCTTGAGGTGCGTTTTCTTAAGTAACTTAAAGATGGGGTCGCACATTGTAGTCGGTTGATTAATGAATCGACCGATATATTGGAGTCTGCCCATGAATCCCTTTACTTCTTTCTGTGTGTCTGGGTGGAGGCATGTCTCGTAATGGCCTTTATCTTGGCGGGATCTGCTTCTATGCCGCGTTCGTGACCATGTATCCCAAGACTTTCCCTTTGACTACTCCGAATGAGCATTTGGCGGGGTTGAGTCTCATTTTGTGCTGTCTCGGTCAATTGAAGAATTTTCCGAGATCTCTGAAGTGTTGGCCATCTGTCCCCTTCGAGTGGATAATCATGTCGTCCACATACACCTCTATTTCTTTATGGATCATGTCGTGGAATAGTGTCGTGACTGCTCTCGATAGGTAGCCGGCGTTCTTGAGGCCAAACGGCATGACCGTGTAGCGTAACGTTCCCCAAGGTGTGGTGAATGCTTTGTTTTGTGCCGGTCCTCTTACGCCATGAGGATTTGGTTATACCCTGCGAACCCGTCGACGAATGAGCGGACCTCGTATGCTTCGTGGCATCGACCAACATGTCTATGTTTGGTAGCGGGAAGTCATCTTTAGGGGATGCCTTGTTCAAGTCTACGAAATCAACACAGACTCGTATTTTCCCGTTCGACTTGGCTACTTGCACCGTGTTTGCTAACCATTCGGATATTCAATCACTTTGATGAACCCTACATTCAAGAGTTTCATGATTTCTTCTTTCACTTGCATTGACCATTCCGGCTTGATTCTCGCGTAGTTTCGCTTGACCGGCTTGGCGTTGGGTAGCAGTGGTATCTTGTGTTCTACAACCGACCGATTCAACCTGTGCATATCTTTGTAGGACCAAGCGAATACGTCGACATATTCTCCGAGGAGCCGGGTCAAGGTTTCTCTGTCTTCCCTTGAAGAAGCCGCCGAACTTTGTTTCTCCGGGGTCTTCCGTCGTCCTAAGATTAACCGTTTGCATTTCCTCGTCGTCAACGGGCCATTCTTTCCACAACGACCTACTTGCTTAGCTAATTCTTTTAAGATTTGTTCGTTATCTTGATCTATCTCATCGTATGATTCATTATTAACGTGTTCGTTATATTGATTATTATTAGTTAATTCATCATTTACGATGTTAGCAATCTCAGGGTACTCGGAAAGATCAAAGTTTTCATTAAGGAAGTAAGGGAATACATGTTCACCCACCGCCTCGATTTCCTCTTGAGTGAGTTCATCTGGAGGTGGAGCCCGCTTCTAATGTAAAAGTTGTAGGGCCTATCTTCCTGCGAGGGTGGGAGTGCAACCAAGATCTTTGATCATGAAGTCTTCATCAACAACTGGTCCTCCAGGTGACGTGCCATTTTAGAATTGGCTCATCACATTTACTGTATTAGTCTTGTGTAGTCGGTAGTTGGAGCGTCCCCCTTGGATATTGCATGAATCTGGCTGTCTTCTAACCGGCACAGTCTTGGAACTGCCGCAAAGCATGTCTTCTCCCAACACAAAGTCCCATTCGCTTGTCATTTCTGCCTTCGTGCCCCACAAATCATTAGGGATCAGGTGGGATGGATTCTCGTTTCATCTCGGAGAAGCATCGCGCGCTAAAGATTTCAAAGCCCGGTTGGCGCTTTCCTTTATCATCAGTCCATGGTTCTGAAAAGATAAAGTAGGGAATACTTTCCCCTTCTCGAACAAAGTAGCCATTGAGTGTCCTTCGATATGGTTTGAGGTTGCAATCCTTGGACTTTTGGTCGTTGCAGCCTTTATACGAGGTTCCTTCCCACTTGATTTGAGTGAAGCCCCACTCTTCTACGTCATCTTCATCGTGGATGGAAATGTCGTATCCTAGTCCATGCTTTGTGTGAGGCGGGGGGACCGGTGGTGGTTCCGTTATTCCTTGTAAGTGCTTTCCAAGCCCCAATCCAGGAAAGTACCCTTTTGCTAGCATCATTCTCCAGACAGGAAGGCTTCCGGAAAACCTAAGTGCCTTTGAGTAGTCGTTCTCGTTGTAAGTGTCTATGACATTCACAGTGCTTACTTAAAGAATTAATCAGAATTGAAAAGGGAAATACTGACTAACTATTAATGAAAAGCAAACTTGATACTCTTGCCCATAAATGAGAGTCTTTAGGCAAGTAGTACCCGACTAAACTAGACTAGACTAATAATTGTTTCTCTTGCAACTAAAAGTAAATAACCGAAAAGAAAAGAGACTCCTCATTTGTTTGAATTCATCCAAACTATTCCACCACTTGGACAAACTCGATGGCGTCGTTGTCAATCAAGTCTTGACTGCATTCTTCGAAGTTGAAACAATTATTGGTGTGATGACCATGGCATTGGTGATAGTAGCAGTAGAGGTGTGGAGATCGTCCTTCCCTCTTAGGTTGGTAACCTTCCATTGGGCTTAGCTTTCCTTCCTTGTGAAGACTTCTGAAGAGATGACCGAGAGTGATGTTTCCAATGTCGGAGAAGACTCTACCCTTTCTTCGCTTAGCCATTTGATTGTGGAGGTCTCGAATGTGGTTCTCATAGTGTTGCACGAAGACGTTGTGGCGAGCCTGATATTCTTCCTCCATTTGCTCTTTGAGGTCACGGTAGAGGGTATTGAGGAAAAACTTGACCCTTCCATCAATGTCATCTTCAACGTGGGCTTCAAGGTTGATGCACTTTTGGGTCATATCTTCGAGTTCGCTTTTGACCTCTTCAAGTTCTTCAATCAGCATCTTTGTCTTGTCGGCTTGGATGGATTCTTCCAAGTTGTGCCATGCATCGTTGTCCTCAATTTGCTGTAGGGCTTTGGCAAGTTGAGTTTTGATGTCACTTAGCTCTTCTTGCACGGATGACCGCCCACTGTCGGAATCACTTTCCATCTTCCGAAAATCCCTAGCAATGCGAGTGGCAGGCAAATCGAAAGCTTCTCTCCAACCTTCCACGTGTTCCATTTCAGCGACAAGAGACTTGGTCAAATCTTGGAGAGTGGGTTGTTCACGGCTTTCCTTGGTCATGACGTACTTTCCGGTAGACATTGTGTTGGGAGTCTTGGAGTTGAGTAGCTTCGGAAAACTGACAGAAGATATGCAGATATCAGGATCTAGCCCCAACGAGTCGGAAGCAGGCTTAAATGGCTCAGGCTCAAATTCAGCAAACAGAAGCATTATCCCGTGCGAGATAAGTAATCCCGCGCGAGATAATCACACGGAAAGTCGATTTTTATTTAGCCCTAATTTTTGGTCGGAACGGAAAGTCCGTTTTGAGGGGTTTCTAAGGCCTTTATCAGAACCTAACGACTAAGCAATCAATCCGATTTTTGTAAAACAAAGCCATGTAAGATTGTTTTTTTTTTTGAAGGATTATATGCACATTTTTCTTGAAGGGACATCCGAAGGGACTTTTTCCGAAGGGACTTTTTCCGAATCCTTTCTTATTGTCAATTTTACATGGCTTTGTTTTGATCAAAAACAAGAAAAGATCACCGAGTCAAAACCGACCGGTCACGGAGTGATCCTAAAAAGTCAATCTACATGAGAATGTGGCGATGCAGGGCTGGAAGGCTAGGCTCCCCGCGATATGACAATCTAAGTGGATTGAATACGCGGAGTGGGATTGTCCAACTTCGGAGAGACCGGCGACTAGGTGGTTACCGTCATCCGTCCTTAGTGTGGGTCCCGGGTTTATAGAGGGTATGCAGTGCAATGACAGTTATAGTATGATGTGCGCGTGTGTGGTAGTCAATCTATGTGATAGAGTAAAATAGGAAGTTTTTTTTTGAAAGATCAAAAGGAAAACAGATAATGGCCGCACCAAGTGGTTGCCTACGTTTCTCCCAATCTAGGAAGACTCAGGCCGTCGTAGTTCCACATAAAGAGAGATAAAGAAAGATAAATAATTTAATTTACAACTCCCGAATCCCCAATGGACCGAACTTTAATTAAATAAAACCCAATCACACGCAGTTCATAAATAATAATCAATTATTTAAATGAAATAAAGGTTCGAGTTCTACACCTTAAGGGAGGCCTTAAGATGTGGGAACTCTGCAGATAATGAATCATGGGATCCCCCTTGCATGTTCGGCTCTCGTCTTGGATTATGAGATGAACGGGAGAAACCAGAAAACAACCAGATTGCCGTGGCGATATCTCGCGCGAGATATGACATCTCGTGCGAGATATGCCTCATCTGAGAGCAGAAAATCGAATTTACAATTTTTTTTGAAAACCTCTCTTTTAATTTTGACGCAAGTTTAAGCCTCTTAATTTTTAGTCCCCAGCGGAGTCGCCACTGTAGCGTTGTGAGAAAGAAATTCTGATTCTTTTTATTTTTATGAGTCGCCACCTATATTATTTGATTGGAAACATAGAAAAACCATTTGAAAGAGATTTGAGTTCGGGGCTTAGGTTATGAAATGGGTAGGTTTAGAAGGCATCCATTTCACCCAATCCGGAGATCGGTCTTGCTAAAGAAAAGAGAGGTTTTTCAAAAGAAGAAGTAAAAAACGAATCCAAATACTGCAAATAAAGGTCCATTTGACGAGGTCAAACGGAATGTAGAATCGATTGCTTCGAGACCGTCTCCATGATTTGGAGAGGCTCTAGGCCGATCCTAGATTCTATGGACTTATACCACTCTAACAATCAATTAGAAGGAAGATTAGGAATTACCTTGCGTGAGGTGATTTGGGCAGAGTTTCGACTCAAGTTTAGAGTCGACCCTTCACACGGACAGAGCTTCGCCTTGGTCCTTGATTAGGAGTTTGATGCTTGTTTATCAACAAGGTTGACAAAAAAACTATGAGGTGAGTTTTAGGGTGATTTTGAGGGATTCTTTCAGGGAAAGAAAACGACAAAATGTGTGTGTGTTGTGTAAATTCGCGGTTTGGGATTTTCGACTTCCGACCTCTTGAGCCTTGGAAGTCACCAAGTATTTATAGAGGTTGGATATGAAGAAGTGGAGAGTTAAAACCCTATCAGATGGTTCTAGACCTCCTCTCCCATTGGTTGGCCGGAGAGATAAAGTTTTATCCCGAAAAGAGGTTGAAATCGACGAGAGAACTGTCGCTGCCGCACTGCAGAGGGAGATATCTCGCGCGAGACACGCCATCTCGCGGCGAGATATTGCTCCTGTGGACAGTTTTGTCCTTTCCTCGTTATCTCGTATGCAGTTTAGTCCCAAACTAACGGTAGTTAGTCAAAACTTTAACGAAACATGACGAAATGGTGGATTTCTACTTCTTGACTCAAAGCGAGACTTAGAGTGGTATAAGTATGATCCGATGTGTTCAGAATGGGGTGTCTACAGTTACCCCTTGGGAAGAACGGATCGTCGTTCACCCAAGGTGCCTTGCCGTAGCAAGTCTCCCTAGATTCCATTTTTCGTGCTTGCTTGTGTGCTTTCTTGTGTGCATATGTTGAAAAGAGAGGGGGGGAATGTTCCAGGTTGTCTTCCGGACGTACAAACCATTTAGTTGGTTGTCGCTCGGGATTTCTTGGATTTTTATGTGTTCGGGACTTTGATCCCGTCCTCATCTTGGACTTGTGATCATCGCTTTTTGACCTTGGGTCTTGCGTGATCGAGAGAAGGACTCTCTTTTATAGTCCAAAATGGGGTTCTTTAGAAAAGGAGTGTCCTTAGCCCATCAATCCTACGCCTTGAGACGATTGAGCTTATATTGGAGCTATCATGCTCGTCTCAAGCGATAATCGGAGATATAGGTTCAAGGTTTATCCCTTTCTAAAGAGATTGCGGCACCTTTAATGGAAGAAATGATGTAAAGATAGAATCTTTACACCGGTCCGTTCCGAAGGTTGCATCAAGTACCAATTGGGGACTAGGGGAATGCATGTTAAAAATGACATTTTTAGTGAAAAGATGACATTTTGGGTGCAAAGGATGCTCTTTGATTTGCAAAGGATGCTTTTTTATGTAAAGAAACAATTTTTTAATGCAAAGGATGCATTTTTATGTGGAAAAGTAGAGTTTTATATGCAAAGGATGCATAAAGACTACATCTTGAAAGCAAAGGATGCTACTTTGATTATAAAGACATGATTTTTAGTGCAAAGGATGCATTTTTATGTCAAGAATAGATTTTTAGGTGCAAAGGATGCACCTTTGATGCAAAGATTACATTTTTATGAGCAAAGGATGCTTATTTCATGTAAAGGACGCAAAGGGAAAAGGGGGTATGATTTATATGAATAAAGATAGGATCTTTAACAACAAATACCAAGTCCCAAGCAAGATAATAGCAATATATGAATGCAAGGAGCAATTATATCACATAAACAAGTATAATGCAAGGTAAGGGGGTGAGAGGTTACCAATGGTGGTGACCTCTTCTTCTTTGGATCTTGCCTAGTGGATGGACCAACTTTGAAGGCTTCAAGGAGGAGGAAGGTGGCTTCTTGGCACTCTTCAACTTTCTTAATTTTCGCAGTAGTGCTTGAATAGAGTTTTTGGTGCTAGAAATTCGTATGTGTCCTTAAAATTGGTAGAGGAGGGCTCTATTTATAGGCAGTCTGGATAAGACCAATGAAGCCGTGCGGCCAGGAGTTCCCTCCTAATGCAGCCGTGCGGCATTATCCTGTATGACTCATCATGTTTCTATAATCATGCAAGGTGGCACTTCTAGAAGGTTTTTCATATTAAGGAAAACGTGCTCTTTTATTTTAAAGCAATCCCTTCATCCCTTGAAAGGTTCGGAACAGTTTCGGAATTGCTCCCGAACTTTAGGAAAGTCCGGGAAGTTGCCGGAAAACTTAACCGGAAGGCATGAGCCAGATTTGGGTACTTACACCGGGTGTGATAGAAAGGTTTGTGTATAGGGAGGTCATTGATGAAACGGGGTTTTCTAGGATTTGACTGTGTTTATGGGAGAGATCATTAATGAGATCAGATTTTCTGGGATTTGACTGTGTCTATGGGAGAGGTCATTGATGAGACCGAATTTTCTGGAATCTAAATATGCTTATGACCGGACTATTTCTGGTTGCCTACGTTCCCCTCATTGTGAGGAGCTCAGGTCGCCATAGTTCGGCTTTGGCCGGATTGTGTTTGACTTTGTGAAATGGTATTTGTGGTTCCTTTAGTGAAAAGGTTCTGATGAGAAGGTTGGATGATGAGGCATGGACCTCGGGATGATTCCTTGACCAAGTCATTCTTGGACGGCTACTTCAATTGCTTCCTGATTTTCATCTTTCATCGGGAGAGAGAATTTGAATCTAGCTTAAGGACTTACGATATGCTTCGGCCTTTGCTTTGACCACACCATTGTTATCGACAACATCCGTTCTTCGAGCTTTGATTTTGCTCCTCCGTCAAGCTTTTGATTGGCGGTGCTGGGTCCTTGGCCTCAATTTTTTTTTTTTATGCGCAACCCTGTTTTTTGCCTAGACTGTCCCTTTCAGGATTTTTAGCCTAGCTGGGTATTACTCTTTTTGCACTATATTTTTCTATTTTTCTTTCTTTTACGTGCAATCATATTTTTTGCCTAGACAATCCTTTACAAGGTTTTTAGCCTAGCTGGGTATTACTCTTTTTGCACTTTATTATTTTTATTTATTTTTTTATTTTCTCTTTTTTTTTATTTTTTTTTAAAAGCACATGAGGGCCAAGGCGAGCCCCTGGTTGAACTTTCTTGATGCCCTTGAAGTCGGAGGCGAGCTCCTAGGTTGTTGTCGACACGTGGTCAATCTTTCGAAGCTGAGTGGCCTTTTGTTGTTCCTTGATGTTGCTGCCGTCGTTGACTTGGTCAAGGTGATGGTGAGGACATGATTTGGGAGGCGTATGGCTTGGATGAAGGCTTTTGAGAGGTAAGGGAAAGTGTATGGCTTGGTGGAGGTCTTTTGTGGGGTAAGGAAAGTGTATGGGAAAGGCATTAGTTGACTTTCTCACACCGATTAATCGGAACGTTAATTATTTCGAGAGATTATTTGTTGATCAACGCAAGTGATCATATAAAATAAAACCATTTCATTAAATGTAATGTAGGTGTGCAAATAATGTCTTGAGTCTAGCAAGAAAAGAAGAAAGACTCTTTTATAGAAGATTAAAGATTAATTACAATGTCCGTGGAGGACTTGATTGAAAGAGAAAAGTACTAGAACCTACGAAGGTTGACTGAGAGACTATATTCTTTTAATCTTGCTTAAAGATAGGTAGACCCTAGTCTAGCTACTCTTTGCTGGTTGGACTGCCAGGGAGCTTGAACTTTCCTTCGTAGATCAACTCTTGAATTTCTTTCCTCAGATTCAAACACTTGTCTGTCATGTGACCATAGTAATGGTGGTTTTCGCAGAACTTGGTCCTATCAACGTTACGTGGGTTTCTCGGCTTATAATTCTCGAGAGGTGTGAGAAGGCCTCGTTTCACCAAATCGTCAAAAACTTTGCTCATGGGCATCCCAAAATCATCAGCACTACGTTTCTGACCTTGCACTTCCTGAATCGACCTCTTACCATAGCTTTCTGTTTTTGGCCCATGGAGGTTCTCGAGCTTCCCATCTTCTATCAATTTCTGGATCCAATACCTCAAATAGCTTCAATCATCAGTGTCGTGCCCAGGGTATTGATGGAAAAGACAATGCTTAGACTCATCCAACCGAACGTTGGGGTTCTTGGGCTTCCAATTCTCCAGTGGCTTTATCAGCTTTTCTTTCATTAGCTCTTCCAGAATCTTGCTTAAAGGCATCTCCGCATTGTCAAAATGAAGGGAGCGGAGTTTTTGGGAGACATTGTTGTTCTCAAGACTTGGATTTCCATTGTCCAATTGGTTCCATTGTTGGATTTGGCTGAAGGAGGCTACGACACTCTTTCCTTTATTAGGAACTGGTGCTGAGCTGGGTACGGTTGCTGCTTGGTGCTGGTGGCATTGGGTTATGTTTGGTGAAATCATTTCCTTGCCTGGTTCGACGTTTTGGGTCAGGGAGTATTGATACTCATCATGAGGTCAAGCTTCTCCTGCATTTGTTTCACTTGCTCCATCAACATTGCCACATGGGGGTCAACGGGAACTCTCGAGTTACTGGAACTCGCAACAGGACTTGTATCAGCGGAGGGAACCACAGTAGCAAACTGACGGCTGAATTCATTAAGTCCGGTAGGTGACAGCTGAAAACTTGAATCATCTGGATTTTCTTTTGGCAACTCATGATTGCGTTCAGGTGGGTATAGGGGCTTCAGAACATAGCCACATATCTCAAACTGATTATGTGAAGCTGGAGCATAAACTGGCAGGTATTGCTGAAACTGAGAGACAGGTGGGGTGAAGCCCAATCCGTTCTGGGGAGCTGAGGGCGATGGGGCCCTGATGGCCTGGGATGTTGGAAAAGACTGAGGAGGAGTGGTCCTTGGCAAGGGATCATATGCGGATTGGCTGTAGTATGGAAGGTCTTGGTTATAGGATGAAGGGACTGAAATCACTGTTTCTGAAGTCTCATCTTCGACCACTACCAGAGAATCGTTTGACTCAACTGATACCTGAACCCCATAGCGGCGAAGAGCACCGATGAGCAATGACAGCTGCTCTTCATGAACCTTATGGGCATTTTCCAAGGCCAGGACTAACTCTTCCTTCCTAACCATCTGATTTTCTGTACCCTCACTGTTTTCTGTCAAATCTGCCATTCTGACTCTCTGAGCTGACAAAACTGACGATTCTGCCGAACTGTCTGAACCTAAGGTTTTCTACACTGAAAAGCCGCTAACCCGGTATTCTCGCCCACTTCTTTCTCGCTGCGGGAAAGGGATAGACAAGGTTTAGACTCGGGGTAAATGAGGTTTAGACTCGAAGGTAAGTGTTTAGGCTTGGAAGTAAGGTAAGGTTTAGACTCGTAAGTAAGTGTTTAGGCTGAATGCTCAAGTAACATGCACTTATTTGCTTAAATTTTGCTCAAAACACATTTTTTCCCAAGTCTAATTGATCGGAAAAGATCGGACCTTGGAAGGTAGAGATCGAAAATCGGAGATTGGACCGAGGGGGTCGCGATTAGAAATTTGACCGCGAAAGGTCGAAATGGAAAAGCGAAGATCGGATCGAGGAGGTCGCGATTAGGGATTTGATCGCGAAAGGTCGAGATGGAAAATCGGAGATCGGATCGAGGAGGTCGCGATTAGGGATTTTACCACGAAAGGTTGAAATGGAAAATCGGAGATCGGACCGAGGAGGTCGCGATTAGGGATTTGACCACGAAAGGTCGAGATAGGAAAATCGGAGATCGGACCGAGGAGGTCTCGATTAGGAATTTGACCATGAAAGGTCGAGATAGGAAAATCGGAGATCGGAACGAGGAGGTCTCGATTAAGGATTTGACCATGAAATGTCGAGATAGAAAATCGAGGAGGTCTCGATTAGGGATTCCAGAGATAGGACCATGCAATTATGATAATTGTTCAAGTTTACTTAAAACAATGTCTTTTATTTATTTCTATTTGGTTGGAAAAGGGGGTTTGCCCATCTTTTTCGCAACTACTCTAGATCCTGGATCAGTGGATTCCGTCACTACGTCTATAATCCCCTCGTATTCCACCTGTATTTCGACCTCCCAGGGTGGACAGCCCCGGGCGAGGGTCCTATAGGGCACGCGGATCCCACCGACCGAGAGAGAAGAACGCTCCTAATGGGTCTAGCGGGTCATAGGAACATTTAACGCACGAGCGATGCGGATTATAGTCAAGGCAATGCCGAGAAAATCTCGTCTTTCAGCCTTAACAGAATTTCGGCAGAGTTTCGCTTGCGCGATTGACGTTTCGAATTTTCGGCAATGTCCGAGAAGATAATAGGCATGGGTCGGGTGGTAAAAGCCGGATGACACAGTGTCACATTGAACTTCGCTGCATACGCTGTGCGTGAGTCAAAGTCAAAGTCAATGCCGGGTCAAGATCTTGCCAATTTTTTCTTGTCGGAATTTTGGCAAAACTCCGCTTGCGCGAAAGATCTTTGGATTTTTGGCATGGACTTGGTCTCGACTCTTACGCATTCCGTGCGGGTCAAGGTCAAAGTCAATGTCGGAGTCAAGATTCTACCAATTTTTCCTTGTCGGAATTTTGGCAGAGTTCCGCTTGCGCGAATGATCTTGACTTCCGTTATGGACTAAGGCTTGACCCTTACGAGGATATGCAACTGGGCTATATGACACGGACTAGACCAAAAACCAACCAAAAGTCACGGTTTTTTGAAACGTGCGACACGGACTGTGCATTGGTCGACACTGGCTGCCATGGGGAGTTTGGGGTGATTCCGTGCGCGCCCGGGAGCATCGTAAGGCCAGTCCGTGATCGCAACTGAACAACCACCCCGGGTTTAAGGGACGTGCGTGCAAAGTGTACAGGATATATAAGGGGCGCGTAGTGTGCGGTCTCCTAAAAAATGTTCCTTTTTGAGTTAAAACAGAGATTTTCAGAAATATGTTTTAAAAGGAATGATTTTTTTCGGGACGGGGGAAAATGCAACAGATAAGGCACGTAAATTTTCTGGGAGCCCCAGTCAGTTTTGGAACTGAATAGCCCCAAGCTGCCAAGACTGCCAGATTAATCTCAATTTTGTCCTGGTGGAATTGCCAATGAGGCCGCCCGGCTGGAATCCGAGGCGGATTTAGCCGTGCAGCTGCATGGATCAATTTTCCAGGTTCCAATCCTTTGCAGTTTCAGGTTTCTCCCTGAATATTTTAGGCACCTTTCAGCTTTCAGCAGGCTTCCTGTTCAGTTTCCAGAGTATACACAATTCCCAAGATGCAAGATGCAATGCAATGCAAAGAAAGAAAGCAAGCACGATAAATGGAATCCGTGACGGGAGGCTAACCCACTCAAAGGAAAAAAAAAAGCTTTCTTTTTTATCTTTTTTTCGAAAAAAAGGGATTTCGGTACGTGAGATTGTTAGACCACCTTTTATCCCAAGCCCCAGGTTAGGAAGCGATACAGGAAGGTTAGTGGTTTTCACCTATATACCGGGTATCGTTTTTATTTTGAAAATAAAAGCTTTTCTCCTTTGGTTATTCCCCAGCGGAGTCGCCAAACTGTGAATGTGTGCCCAAATTCTATTTTTTGTGTTTTTAGTTTGGATTCACTCGAGTTTGAAAACATCCGGTTTAATTTGAAAAAATGGAGTCGCCACGCCATTTTGATTTCCTCAAAACTTTGAAAAAAGGATTTAGGGTTCGGAGGTTCGGAGGTTAATTTACCCCTTGGGAAGAACGGATCGTCGTTCACCCAAGGTGCCTTGCCGTAGCAAGTCTCCCAAGATTCCATTTTTCGTGCTTGCTTGCGTGCTTTCTTGTGTGCATGTGTTGAAAAGAGGGGGGGAAATGTTCCAAGTCGTCTTCCGGACGTATAAACCATTTAGTTGGTTATCGCTCGGGATTCCTTGGATTTTTATGTGGTCGGGACTTTGATCCCGTCCTCATTTTGGACTTATGATCATCGCTATTTGACATTGGGTCTTGCGCGATTGAGAGAAGGACTCTCTTTTATAGTCCAAAATGGGGTTCTTTAGAAAGGAGTATCCTTAGCCCATCAATCCTACATCTTGAGACGATTGAGCTTACGTAGGGACTACTATACTCATCTCAAGTGATAATCGGAGATATAGGGTTCAAGGTTTATCCCTTTCTAAAGAGATTATGGCACCTTTAATGGAAGAAACAATGTAAAGATAGGATCTTTACACCGGTCCGTTCCAAAGGATGCATCAAATACCAAAGGGGACATGGGGACGCATGTTTAGGATAAAAATGACATTTTTAATGAAAAAGATGACATTTTGGGTGCAAAGGATGCTATTTGTTTGCAAAGGATGCTTTTTGATGTAAAGAATGGATTTTTAATGCAAAGGATGCATTTTTATGTGGAAAAATAGCATTTTATGTGCAAAGGATGCATAAAGATGACATTTTGAAAGCAAAGGATGCTACTTTGATGTAAAGATAAAGCCTTGAATGCAAAGGATGCAACTTTGTATGTAAAATGGCATTTTAAGTGCAAAGGATGCTACTTTATGCATAAAAGTATCATTTTGAGAGCAAAGGATGCTATTTTAATGCAAAAGATGCCTCTTTGATGTACGAAGATGACATTTTAATGAAAAGATGACATTTTTATGTACAAAGATACTATTCAAATTGCAGATTGATATTAGATTACAGCATGGTAAAGGTTAAAATCAGATTACAGACTGAAAAGATGAAGGTTCTGCAAACTGGCCAAAGTTGTCGCGTGACATAGGTTGCCTGGCAAGGTATGTCGCGTGACATACTTAGCCACTTGCAGAGACTTTAACAACTGAGATTTATAGAGGCAACAAGGCATTAATATATCCAAGTTACTTCACTGATAGATCTCAAAAAGCATGTATATTTATAATGAACACTTCAAGGGAGTGTGGATATGAGAGATCCATACTCACCTCGGATGTTCATGCAAAACAATGTCAAGCCAATGCGACTACATGAAATGGTATGCAATCAGATACGGATCTAAGCAATATGAGACCAAAACATGCAATTTTAATCAAGATGCATCATTATCAACACATTTAGTAAGTAGATCTCACGTATAAGGAAGATAGGGAGAGCAAAAGGGGTAGAAAATCGTTACCCTTGAAGACCACGACTTCCTATATAGAGTTAGATATAGGAGCCTTCAAACATCATCCTCTGGAGCTGATATCAAGCCTTGGTTCAATGAGAACCGTTGGTTCTAGATGTGTATAGGAAGTGTGTGTTGGATTGGTTGAATGGTGGGTTTATTGAGGGAATTAGTGTGTGTTTTGGGTGTATATGAGGAGAGAGACTAGGCTCCTGGGCGTATTTTTATAGAATGGCACTGAGGAATGAGAAAGGCCCCCCCAAAATGAGAGGTACATGCCTCTATTTATAGGCTGCATGGCATTGGCTTAGTATGTCGCACGACATAACAAGCCATAACCGCTTTCCTTCTAGAAACATGCAAGGTGGCAGCTTCTAGAATTCTCCATGGCAGGGTATGTCGCATGACATAAGAAGCCTTATCCATTTACCTTCTAGAAGCCTGCAAGGTGGCAGATTCTAGAAGGGTTTTTATGCCAAAAGGAAAACGTGGATTTTTAATTCCAAGCAATTCCTTCACCCCTCGGAAGGTTCGGAACATTTCCCGAATTGCTCCTGAACTTTAGGAAAGTCCGGGGAATTGTCGGGAAACTTAACCGGAAGGCATGAGCCAGATTTGGGTACTTACAACCATGCATACCTTCCATCTTAGCTGGGGAGAGGTGATGGTGACCCCAACCGATTTTGCGGCGATTACTGGGCTTTCTTTCAAAGGAGGGCCAGTGAGATGGCGGTACAGGATGTCCGATGGGGTGCTGGCGGAGCTCCTGGGCTTTGCGCCCTTCCCTCGTAAGGGCTTGGGTATGCTGTATAGCGATGTAGAGGCGCAGATCACGGCCAACATTGGGGCTTATCGCCGGGGCACTGGATTGGTGACGGCCGAGCAGCTGACGCGCTCTTTTCTGTGGTTTGCTCTTTCCGAGACTTTGTTCTCGAATCACGCTTCTTCCGCTCTTTTCCCTCTGCTGGAGAGTTTGGTGGACTTAGGGAGGGTTTGTGAGATTGCATGGGGCGAGGCGGGCTTGGTCGAGCTCTATTTTTCCATGGACAGCTTTAGCCGGGGCGTGGCCAGTTCCCTGGGATGCTTCGATTTTGCACTGGAGGTATGAGTTTATTGATGTTTGTGGTATAGCAGTTTATCATTTCTCCGTCCTCTTTTCCTTTTGTTCTGAGCACTATCTGCTTTTTATTTGCAGGTGTGGTGCTATGAGATCTTCTGGTGCCAGCCGTGGGACCGAGAGGATGAGGCCATGGCCATGGCGGCCTACCCTGCCATGCTGGGCTGGGCTCGTCCTTTGAGGAGGCAGAGGACGACCAGGGGGAAGCTCACCATTGCATATCGGGATGTGCAGGAGTTCGTGGAGAGGGATAGCCCAGCTGGGTTTGAGCTGTACCCTTGGGCTTGGTATGGCGATGATGAGCTCGAGGGCGGTCCCGCGGTGACACGATAGAGGAAGATGCTGCGGGGCCTTACTTGTGATGTCATGTATCTGGGGGATAGGGTCTTCTGGCAGCATGGCGCAGGCGAGCCCCCTGTGGCTCCGAGGGATCCGCCTTTCGGGATGATGCATCCTCGTGACATGGATGTGCTAGAGCATGAGAGGTACCGATGCCTGGGCCGGACTTCACGTACGTCCGCGGGGATTCTTCGAGGAGGAGGGTGTCGGTGCCCATCCCAAAGCAGGCTCCTGCTGCTTATAGGGTTGACTCGGATGCTCCGGTGAGTATGCTTACTCTTTTCCATCTTGGCATCTTTTCTGTATTTTTCTCTTTTTGTAGAGTATGATTGTATCCCTTTAGTTGAGCATTTCTTTGGTTGTTTGCTTGAGCAGGTCTCAGGGAGATCCTTTGATACGCTGACCCACCGGTTTTAGGGGATACCATCTTTTGCAAAGAAGCTTGCGGGGAAGTTGTCTTGCAGGTCTTCGCGGCGCGCGCCAGCGTTCGAGCCGATGCCTTCGAGGCATTATGTGGATACTCCTTTTTCGAGGGCTGAGCCAGGGCTACAGCCAGAGATACCGATTCGAGGGCGGCATAGTCTTGATGCAGGGACCTCTACGGGAGCCCAGAGGCCGCAGACTCTTCATCAGTTCTTCCCTCCGCAGGATGCACAGGGAGAGGGTTCGTCTGCGCATCCCTTCTATGATCCTTTCACCGTGTTCGATCCTTCGGAGTACTTCGAGTACTCGCCTCAGGAGGGGGTCCAGTATTCTGATGACGAGGGTGTGGTTGGCGAGTTTGCCGAGATGCCGGACTTCTCGTTCGCAGAGGTTGATGATGATGAGTCGGAGTAGGGATCATTTGATTTCCCTCTTTCCGTTGTTGTTTTTTTTCCTTTTTTTTTTTTTTTAGCAACAAACATTTTGTACCTGTAATAAAACACTTGTATTTGCACAGCAAGGTATTTTATTTGAGATGTAATGATGTATTTTTGATTCCTGGGATCAACCTAGGAATTGTTGCTTAGTTTATTATTTTTTGTGCATGTCACATGAGCTGGGAATGCATTTGTGGTTAGTGTATGGTTGCCGGAAATGACTTTGGCCAGGCTATTGAGCAGTTGGGGGTAGGGTCCCGCCGAGAGCAGTGGCTGTTTTGCAGTTTGTTGAAAATGTGGGACCAGGCTGCAAATTGGTCCGCATGGGCCCATCCAGCATGCAAAGTGGTCCGTGCGGATCCACCTTGCTTTTGGGGAGGAAATAAGAGTTTACAGAATGTCTGGCTTCCCCCCACTTCTCATTTGCAGTCATTTCGAGCTTCCTTCCCCATTTTCTCTAGAAACCTCCACTTTTGCCATGGATTCTTCGTTTTCTTCAAGAATTTTTTCGAGGCTTTCGAAGGAGAGGCGAGCATATTTCCTCGAGCGGCTCGATATTTGGGTGAGGCACCATATGAGGCACAACAAGCGGGCTTTCGAGGTGAGATTTCGACTCTGCTCGATTTGGTCCCTTCGAGAGTTAGTTCCTGATTGGGAATTGTTGCGGGCTGCCATGAAGTTCTGGGATGTTAGGAGGCACGTGTATAGCTTCTCCTACAATGAAGTGACGCCCACCTTTGAGGATTTTCGGGCTTTGATTGGAGGACCGGAGGTGGAGGCCATCTCGCTTCTTGTGATCGGTGGTGCAGCCGTAAGCGTGAAGCTTGCATGCTTTCTTCGGACTTCGTTGGAAGAAGTGCATGGTATGACCTTTGATTTTTGTCATATTGACATTTCTGTGCTGCTGGAGCGGTTTATGAGCGATGACGAGAGTGACGTCTCGTGGGATGCATTTGCCTTGTTGTGATGAATGTGTATCCGAAAATTTTCCCATTTTTGTTTGAAAAAATCAACGAAACGGAGTCGCCACGCCATTTTAATTTTGAGGGCCAAAACTTTGAAAAAAAAGCCCGAGATCAGAGATTTAGGTTCGGAGGTCATGTTACGCGTCGGGAAGGACGTTAGTGTGCACCCGACGCGCCTCGTAAAACGAGTCTTCCAAGCTGAAAATCATTTGTGTGTGTGTGTGTGTGTTTTGGCCAAAATAAGTTGAAACTCAGAAAAGTAAAAATTGGGATATCTTTTTAAGACTTTAAACTGATCCCATGATTTTTTGGAAGATTTTTGGATTGAGATTTGGTACTCAAAAGACCTTTTGAAGTTGAGAGCCATTTCTGCCAGAATGAAAAAGGCAGTGGACCTTTGATTTTGAAATGGATTCAAGGGTCTTAAAACTTCATAATCTGGATAAACTCAGAGAATGAAAGTTGTTCTAGACACCTTAAATAAAGTTTGTCCGAAGTAATTTTCCATTTTGGAGAAGATTTGAGGGGTCAAAACCTTCTGGAAACCTCAGATATGAGATCTGGATTCCCAGAAGCTGATGAACTAGCCTCTGAAAGAAAATTTGAAAAGAGGAGTTTTACTCACCCAAAAAATAAAGTAAAAATATTTCTGGAAAGATTTGGATGTTGGCTACAAAAAGTATTTTGTAGTCAACACCAAATTCCAAGTTCATCTGTATCCAAAAATTAAGACCATGGACTGAGGTCGGAGAAAATTGCTACTGGACAGCAACTTCTCAAGAAGGAGAATATGATTTAAAAGGGGGTTTTGCATCCATGCTTGTCCCCATTTCCCTAGGTTTTGGTTAGTGATCACTAGACATTTTAGTGGTGAATCAACTATACCAAACCATCCTTGGGGTACATTAGGACTAAGCATTTCATTTGCTTGGGAAGGGGATTTTTATCCTTTGAAAATGAGATTTTATGCTTGAAAATGGTTTTTAGGGTTTTGAAAATGAGTTTTCTTTGAAGAAAGTAAGAAAACTTGAAAATAATGTTGATCTTTGTAGAAGATCATCCATGGAGATGGTCTTCCATGGTGATCTTCTTAGATCTAGAGCAAGAAGATGAAAGAACTACATTTTGTAGTTTGAAGATGCATGCATGGATGAGATTTAGGGTTAGGAAGAGGAGGGTTTACCAATCTTTCTTGTGTTCTTGAGTGTTTGGCTTGAGTGTATGAGTGTTTAGGGCTTTAATATGAGAGTGAGTGGATGAGTATGAATTGGGAAAGATTGGAGAGAAAATGGTGACAATTCAAGTGAATTCTCACTGTTTTCTCTCTATATTTCGCCAGAGGTTCGGTGCAAAATGTGTTGTTCCTCCTTATTTTTGTGACTGGAGGGCTCAATTTATAGCCCTCTGAAAATTACAAAGATGTCCGCGCGGATGGGATCCGGGCTTGGCGTGCCTTGTTCATTAAATGCGGCTCCAGCTTTGGACAAGAAGAATATTTCTTTTTCAAAATTCAAATTAACGGCAGGTTTGTGTTTCCAGCCATTGCCATTTTTGGTTTTCTTCTTTTGTTTTGCTTTTTGAGATTCTTTTTAAGGTTTAACCTTAAATAACAATGCCCATTTTACCCTCACTTTGTTAGAAAAGTTAGGATTGTTAGGAATTGTTAGAAATGTTATAACTTTCGTTAATTTTCTAACGAAAATTCTAACAAGCTCAAATTGGAGCACTTACGGTAGCCCTCGGCGACGGCGCGTTCGAAGGAAGCGGGGTCGTCGATAAGAGTAAGGCTCCATGTTTGGCGGGATGATCGAGTGATCGGGTGGCTGAACCTAGCGATAGGCTACCTACGTATCCCGAGTGGGAATCAAGCCAGTCGTAGTTCGGGTCTTTGACCCTGGAGATGATGGCGTTTTAGGTGCCTCGAACCTGATGAGCGAGTTCTACGCCGTTTACCGGAAAGAAACTCTGGGGATAAGAGATGACCATTTTCGGTCTGATGGCTATCCGATGGGGATAGGAATGACCATGGCTATCCGCTTGGGATAGGAATGACCATTTTCGGTCTCGCTGGGGATATTGCGATTTATCGCTTTCCTAGTGATAGCGTCTTAGGTGCCTCGAACCTTGGAGATGGCGTTTTAGGTGCCTCGAACCTTGGAGATGGCGTTTTAGGTGCCTCGAACCTTGATGATGATGGCTTTTTAGGCGCCTCGGACCTTAATTTGAAATGGCCTTTCGGTGGACTTTGTCTGCTGCCGAAGGATAGGGTGACCGTTTTGGTCGAGGGGCTGGACCTAATGATAGGCTACCTACGTATCCCTAGTGGGAATCAAGCCCTTTCGTAGTTCGAGTACTACTCGAGATTCCGTTGGCTTTTGGGATTCCGTTAACTTTGCTGGGGATTTCGTTAGCCTTTGCTGGGGAAAATCAGACGTATTCGTCTGGGAAATCGGTCTTACGTTTGACTGCCGTTGGATGATTTTGATGAAAGATACGGGATCTCGTTATCTTTCTCAGGGAGATCGGACTTACGTTTGACTGCCGGGGAAGATTTTGATGAAAGATACGGGATCTCGTTATCTTTCTCGGGGCACTCGCTGGCTGGGAAGATTTTGATGAAAGATACGGGATCTCGTTATCTTTCTCGGCACTCGTCTTACGTTTTGCCGGGAAGAATTTTGATGAAAGATACGGGATCTCGTTATCTTTCTCGGGGCACTCGGTCTTACGTTTGACTGCCGGGGGAGATTTTGATGAAAGATACGGGCTCTCGTTATCTTTCTCAGACCTTACGGTCTTCGATTTGGGTCGGGGAAAATTTTGATGAAAGATACGGATCTCGTTATCTTTCTCGGGGCACTCGGTCTTACGTTTGGCTCAGGAGATTTTGATGAAAGATACGGGATCTCGTTATCTTTCTCGGGGCACTCGGTCTTACGTTTGACTGCCGGGGGAGATTTTGATGAAAGATACGGGATCTCGTTATCTTTCTCGGGGCACTCGGTCTTACGTTTGACTGCCGGGTGATGAGTGAGTTTTACACTCATCCATTGACTACTTTTTGAACTTATTATTTGCTTAATCCTTGAGTTTTGTGTGTTTAACGGATGTTTTTAGTGTTTTTAGTTTCAGTGGTTGAAGTGTGGAAATTGGGAACAATATGCGAATAAATCAAGTGGAACAATGAGATGTGGAAATTGTGGGACGGACTGAGTACAAATGGGCATTAACAAATGGAAGAAGGGGCCAATGCAAGCAAGGAGTGGCAGGCCAATGGTGAATATTGAGTTGGGCTAAAGGCAATTTGTAGCTGGGCCAAAAGAAAGAAAATGGCCCAACAGTCCGTCATTGTGGGCGGTCGCTCAGGTTGAGGTGGGCGGTCGCTCAGGAGAAAAAAATGTGAAGCTTGACCCTTCTGTTGGACTGGGCGACCGTGCAGGGATAGCTGGGCGACCGCTCACCAGCATGAGTGGTGATGATAAAATGTTTCTGGAGAACTGGGCGACCGCCCAGGGGAGTTGTGGGCGACCGCCCACGAGGCGTTTGAAGGATGGAACGGCAGGAATTTGGAGCGGTAATGGGAATTAAGTAATGGTTATTAATTATGGATGATCATGTTGGTTTTTATTAGTTTTTGGTGAACATGGGGGTTAATTTAAGACAATGGCTATTTAATTTTATGTTTATTTTTAGTTTCTTTAGAGAAGATATATAATTAGGGCTTGTTAATCTTCTCCATAGAGAGTTAGTTTTTCTGCAGAATATTTTCTTAGACATTTCTTGGTGTTCTTGCTTTCTAATGGCTAACTAAACCTTTTAGTTCTTGGAATTGGAGGTAACATTTTATGTCTTAAGTTTTATTGTTCATCTTTATCTTAGTATTACTTGGGATAATCAAGTTGTTTTTAATGAAATTTTAGAACTTTTGTCTTGATCAAATAATTGTTCTTGAATTGTTTAGAATTTCAATTGTGAAACGCCAAATTTACAATTGAAATTAGTCTTGGCTTGATTTTCACAATTTGTTGAATCCTCGCCAAAAGATTCATAAGAATTGTGGTTTATTTTATGTTCTTAAGCTCTACAATGGGTTTTTAGCTAATCTATGAACGGGCCAAGGGAGTAGATTAGTTAGAAACACTTGATTGCAAATCACCCGCCAAAGTGTCCCAATCATATTTTCGTAAGAACAAAACCCCAAGTGTACTTTGATTGATGAAATGTGAAACTTGAACATAACTTGTGAAGCCAATTCCGGGAATTAGTCTCCTTATTATTGAACTCTTCTACAATCAAACTCTACTTAATTTTCGTATAAAATTTAGTTTTAAAACAAACCAAACAAATCCTTCACGTTACCACTTTTTGTTCTAGCAAAGTAATTTTATACACTTTAAATTTTGTGTCTCTGAGGTTCGACCCGACTTACCCTATTTACAAATCAATTGTAGATAGTTGAGTTGGAATTTTATTTTTGACGTTTTCGACGTTCGTCAAAATTTGGCGCCGTTGCCGGGGACACGGTTAATTTAAAGTTGTTTTAATTATTTGCTAGTGTGAATAGTATTTTGTGTATATATTTTTTGTTTTGTTTTAACTTGGTGTTGCAGATTTGAATGTTTGGTCGTAGGTCACTACATCCAGATTTGTTTCCAATTGACCACAACATTCATCGCATCAACAAGAGAAAGCAACCGGAACCGAGTGATTCAGAAAGTGAGTCGGTTTACTCTGAACATTCCGAGCATACCGATTCAGAAGAAGAAGAAGTTAAAATGGCGGAACCGCAAATGATGAATGATTTTGCACGTCCGGTTATTGAACCGTCGCCATCATGCATTGTGCTCCCACAAGCAGCAAGGAGTTACGAGTTGAAGAACCTCCATTTCAACATGCTCCCTTCATTCCATGGGATGGCAACGGAAGACCCAATTACTTTCATGAGAGAGTTCTATAGCACGGTGCAAGGTTTTCCTTTGGGGCAACTAACCGAGGAGCAATTGAGAATGAGGTGCTTTGCGTATACGTTGAAAGATGCCGCCAAGACATGGTTTATGGCACTTGCTCCTGCCTCTCTAAACACTTGGACTGAAGTTTACAACAAGTTCATGGCGAAATTCTACTCTCATCAAAAGACTTCCGACTTGAGGTCCAAGATAATGTCTTTCAATCAAGAGCCGGGTGAAGCTTTTCATGAAGCGTGGGATCGATTCAAGATGTTACTAGTCCAATGTCCTCATCACGGGTTTCCTTTAGCCCTCTTAAATCAGGCCTTCTATGATGGTTTGACTCAACAAGGTCAAGCACAAGTGGACAACGCAGCCGGAGGTGCTATGGGTGAGAAAACGGCTGATGAAACAAGAGCTTTATATGAGAGACTTGGTATGAATTCGCAGCAGAAAAGTGTGAGAGGAGGAAGAAAAGGTGTCTATGAAGTTGAGTCCAATGATGTTCTAGCGCAACAAGTTTCGGCATTGACTACTCAAATGAAGAATTTCATGGGAATGATGACGGCTCAAAGTCAAGGGCGAAATCAAGGAGAGGGAAGTTCGGGCACGAGTTGTGTGATTTGTAACGTGAACTCCCATGATATTATGGGATGCCCATTGAGAGACCAATTCCCGGAATTTCTTGAGCAAGCAAATGCAATGAACACTTTTCAACCAAGAGTGAGGAATGATCCGTTTTCCAACTCTTACAATCCGGGTTGGCAAGGAATCATCCCAATTTCTCTTGGGGAGGAAATCAAGGGCAGGTCAATTTCAAAGCAACAATACCAACCGCAAATGCAATGGGGCCAAGAAGAACAAGGGGCCCGCAAGGCCAAGTGTGGAGGAAACATTGCAGAAATTCATTCAAGCCGCCCAACAGAATCAAGTGATCATGGAACAACGAATGGGGAACCAAGAAGCTTCCCTGAAGAAGCTCGAAAATCAGATGGGTCAAATTGCCGAGGCACTCCAAAAGCACAATCCGGGTACACTACCGAGTCAACCGAAACAAGCAAAGGCCGTCACCCTGAGGAGTGGTAAGACTCTTCAGGAGGTACACTCTTCTCCTTCTCCTATAGATAATAACAAAATGCATGAGAGTGAAGTGGTGGTTGAGGAACGAGTTGAAGTGACTCCCGAGGAGAAACTTCCAACTCCACCTCTTAAGCCTTATGTGCCTCCTGTTCCTTTTCCCGGGAGATTGGTCAAGAATAAGGTCGAAACACAATTTAAAGAATTATATGACATGCTTTCTAAGGTGAATGTAAATTTGCCTTTGCTCAATGTAATTAAAAATATTCCTTCATATGCTAAATTTTTCAAGGAATTGAGCACAAATAAAAGAAAGTATGCCCCGAACGAAAAAATTGTGGTTTCGGACCAAGTTAGTCTTTGTTTTTGAAAAGAATTTGCCTCCTAAGCTTAAAGACCCCGGTAGTTTTAATGTGATGATTTCTTTGGGGGACTCTAAGAAAGTGAGGGCAATGTTAGATTTAGGAGCTAGCATTAACTTGTTGCCTTATTCTTTGTTTGTGGAGCTTGGGTTGGGTGAACTAAAACCTACTACTATGACCTTGCAACTTGCGGACCGTTCGGTCAAATATCCAAAGGGAATAGTAGAAGATGTTTTAGTTCAAGTTGATAAATTAATTATCCCGGTTGATTTTGTGGTTCTTGATATGGAAAGAGATTCTAAAGATGTGAATGAGGTCCCTATTTTGTTGGGGAGACCTTTTATGGCTACCGCGGATGCGGTGATTAATGTGAAAGATGGAAGTTTGTCTTTGATTGTCATGGATGAAATTGTCAATTTCTCTATCTTTGATTCCATGAAAAAGCCATATGAGGTTAATGAGTGTTTATTTTGTGATGTTGCTGAAAATCCTTTGTTTCTTGAGCCGGATGTTGAGGGCTCTTTTGTTTCCGAGTATGTGGATGAGTTAGTTATGGAAGGTGTTTTTGATAAAAATGAGGCGAGGGCCATTCTTGCGGAGATGGATGTTATGGAGGAAATTACTGAAAAGGTTCCTTTAGAATCTTTAGGTAATTTTAATCCTAAGCATTTGCCATCTATTGTCTCTCCTCCCGAATTGGATCTTAAACAACTTCCATCTAGCTTAAAGTATGCTTTTCTTGGTGCAAATGATTCTTTGCCTGTTATTATTGCTTCGGACTTAACAGAATTGCAGGAAAGAAGGTTGTTAGATGTGTTGAAGCGACACAAGTCCGCACTTGGTTGGAGCATTACGGACATAAAAGGAATAAGCCCAACCATGTGTATGCACAAAATCCATATGGAGGATGATGCCAAGCCAGTCCGCCAGAATCAAAGGAGGATGAATCCTCACATGCTTGAGGCGGTAAGAAAAGAAGTTTTGAAACTGTTGGATGCGGGTATTATCTATCCAATCTCTGATAGTAAGTGGGTAAGTCCTGTTCATGTTGTTGCTAAAAAGTCTGGAATTACTGTTGTGAAGAATGAGGATAATGAGCTTTTGCCTACTAGAATGGTCACTGGTCAACGCATGGTTATCGATTACCGAAAACTTAATGCGGCGACTAGAAAGGATCACTTTCCTTTGCCATTTATTGACCAAATTCTAGAGAGGCTAGCTGGTCAGGAATATTATTGTTTCTTAGATGGTTTTTCAGGTTATAATCAGATTCCCATTGCTCCGGAAGATCAGGAAAAGACCACATTTACATGCCCTTTTGGAACATTTGCATATCGGAGGATGCCCTTCGGTTTATGCAATGTTCCCGCTACATTCCAAAGGTGCATGATGTCGATCTTTTCCGAGATGATTGGTAGGTTTGTTGAGGTATTTATGGATGATTTTTCGTTATATGGTAATTCGTTTGATGCATGCTTAGATAATTTGACTTTGGTTCTTAAAAGATGTTGTGATACCAATTTAACTTTAAGTTGGGAAAAAAGTCATTTTATGGTTAAGCATGGAATTGTTTTGGGTCATGTGGTGTCAAGAAAAGGGATTGAAGTTGACAAGGCAAAAATTGAGTTGATATCTAAATTGCCTCCGCCAACAACTGTTAAAGGAATTCGTAGCTTTCTTGGTCATGCGGGTTTTTATCGGCGTTTTATAAAAGATTTTTCTAAAATTTGTAAGCCGTTAACAAACTTGCTTGCTAAAGAGACGGAATTTGTCTTTGACCAAGAATGTCTCAATTCTTTTAATTTGTTGAAGGAGAAATTGACTTCAGCCCCTATTCTTGTGGGTCCGGATTGGACTCAACCTTTTGAGATAATGTGTGATGCATCCGATTTTGCGGTGGGTGCAGTTTTGGGTCAGAAAATTGATAAAAAGTCACATGTGATCCAATATGCAAGTAGAATGATGAATGATGCTCAAGTGAATTATACTACCACTGAGAAGGAATTCTTGGCGGTGGTATTTGCTTTGGAAAAATTCCGTTCTTACTTGCTAGGATCTAAAGTGATTGTTTATTCGGACCATGCTGCATTGCGCTATTTGATTACTAAACAAGATGCTAAACCCCGATTGTTAAGATGGATGTTGCTTTTACAAGAATTTGACATTTCCATCAAAGACAAAAAGGGTTGTGAAAATGTTGTGGCTGACCATTTGTCTAGACTTGAAAATGGGTGTGTGAGTGAAATTCCTTTGAATGAAAATTTTCCCGATGAGCAGTTATTTGTTGTTAAGGATTGTGAGCCTTGGTATGCCGACATTGTAAATTTTTTGGCTACGGGGGTTCTAAATCCAGATTTTTCAAGTCAAGAAAGGAAAAGATTTTTGTCAATGGTTAAGCAATATTATTGGGATGACCCATATTTGTTTAAACATGGTCCCGATATGGTTATTCGTAGATGCATTCATGAAAATGAGCAACAAAATGTTCTTTCTTTTTGTCATGAATTGCATTGTGGAGGTCATTTTAGTGGTAAGAAAACCGCTCAAAAAGTGTTACAATCGGGTTTCTTTTGGCCAAGTCTTTTTAAAGATGCATACATGTTTTGTAAAAGTTGTGACAGGTGCCAAAGAACCGGTAACATTGGAAAGCGAAATGAAATGCCTCTAACGAGTAACTTAGTTGTGGATTTGTTTGACGTATGGGGAATTGATTTCATGGGTCCTTTTGTTGTGTCGTGTGGGTTTGAGTACATTTTAGTGTCGGTGGATTATGTGTCAAAGTGGGTGGAAGCAATTCCTACCCGGACTAACGATGCTAATATTGTTGTCAAATTTGTCAAAGATGTGATTTTTAGTAGGTTTGGCGTTCCAAGGGCGATCATAAGTGATGGTGGTTCTCACTTTTGCAACAAAGTTTTTGGAGCACTAATGAAGAAGTATGGGGTGAAGCACAAGGTTGCAACCGCGTACCATCCCCAAACTTCTGGGCAAGTAGAAGTGAGTAACAAGCAAATAAAGGCCATTCTTGAGAAGACGGTGAAGCCAAACAGGAAGGATTGGGCCTTGAGGTTAAATGATGCATTGTGGGCGTACCGCACCGCCTACAAGACGCCGATTGGAATGAGTCCTTACCGGTTAGTCTTTGGGAAAGCTTGCCATTTGCCGGTAGAGATAGAACACAAGGCTTTTTGGGCGATCAATTTGAATGAGCTCGAGGAGCACCGGTTGGAGGCCTATGAGAACTCTCGATTGTACAAGGAAAGAACAAAAAGGTACCATGACAAAAAGATTTTGCACAAGGAACTTATTCCGGGAAGCAAGGTGCTATTGTTCAATTCAAGATTGAAGCTTTTCGGGAAAGTTACGTTCTCGTTGGAGTGGTCCGTTTGAAGTGGTGAACGTGTATTCTCATGGAGCCGTGGAGTTAGTGAATCCGGTTACTAAGAATAGGTTCAAGGTTAATGGACAAAGAGTGAAGCCGTATTTGGATGGAGTTTTGGGATCAAAGGATATTGAGAGGATCGAGTTGGAAGGATCCATGATCGTGGAGAAAGTCATTCCGTCGGAGCTAACGACGTTAAACAAAAGCGCTACTTGGGAGGCAACCAAGGTAAGTAGTAAATTGTAGAGCCCTTAAATTTAATTTTTTCTTTGTTTTCATCACTTTGAGGACAAAGTAATCATTAAGTTTGGGGGTGGAGAGTTTTTAGTTTTCATTTTATTGTTTGCTTTTCATATAAAAAAAAAAAAAAAAGCTTTGTTTTTTTTGGCATTTCGGGAACGTGTCGAACTACGGTGACCTGAGCCTATTTTTGTGGGTAGTCCGCCCACATCAATGGGGACGTAGGCAGCGAAAGTGCGGTCAAAATATGGGTCGAATTGTAATGTATCAATAGATATTATGCTTGGTGTTTGTTGCTTGGTGTTGTGCAGATTGAGAGCCGGGGAAAAAATCAGCTGTGCGCGTTAGGCGACCGCCCATGGTGTTGAGGGCGACCGCCCATGCTTGATTTGTAAAGATTGTGAAGCTCCTGGATAGATGGGCGACCGCTTAGGGTCATTTGGGCGACCGCCCATGGTTGGTTTGAGAAAGCATGTGGAGTTTCTGGAATGGTGAGCGGCCGCCCGGGGTTGTGTGGGCGACCGCCCATACATTTGGAAATTTGAGAAGAACTTGTCTTTGGTGAGCGCTCGCCCATAGGTCATAAGCGACCGCCCATGTAGAAGTTGGGAAACATTGAAAATCTTCTGGACAGGTGAGCGGCCGCCCAAGGGCATGTGAGCGACCGCCCTAAATGACGAATCGGGCGTTACAAATTTTGAATCCCTAAGCTACTTAGTCCCTCATTTATCTCTCTATCTTCAAAATTCAAAGACTCTCTTCCTCTCTCTCTAAAAGCACCGCCCCACTCTCTTCATCTCTCTACAAATCTTCTCCCAAAACACCCAAATCCTCCAATTTTCTTCCCTAATTTGCTTTCCCCACCATACCCAACCTCCTTAAGCCAAAGATTTCAAGGCCCTACATCACCATTGTTGAGCAAGAATTTTGAAGTGATTTTGAAAAGTTTGCAAAGGGTGGAAAAGGTTGCAAAAGGTTTGATTTTGGAGGCCAAAGCAAAGGGTTCTTGTGAGAATCATTGTTCAAAGAAGGGGTCGTTCTTCCCGGTTCATCTTCAACAATTCCGGCAAGATTTCGGCCGGATTAGGCGAACTCCGGTGACTTTTCCGGCGAAGTAAGATTTTCAATTCAATCTTCTTTAGTACCTTCTCAGTGGAAGTTTTGTGGGTATATTGATTTAAAATGCCTAGACAAAGAAATGCTCCCGTCCGAACCGGTTGTTGAGTATGATGAAACAAAGTTTGTGAGTCCAAAAGCGAAGTTATTTTTTGATAAATACGCAAACAAAGGGTTTTACGTAGAAAATGAGTTTAACCCGATGAACTTGGGTTGGATGACATTTTTGCAATGTATGGTTGGGGTAATTTAGCGAGACGTCCCTCTAATAGAGGTTCGAAAGTGTTGGTTCGGGAATTCTATGCAAATGCATTTGAGGCGGAGCAAGATAGGAAGTGTGCGTGGGTGAGGGAAAGAATGTGTATTATAATGGTGAGGATATCAATAGCTACTATGGGATGGAATCGCCGGGGTTTGAGAACAGTGCGTGTGATTACTACTCGAGTGCGAAGATCATGGAATTAAATGTGGCAGGGAACCTTCACAGGTTGGAGCCTTATTTTGTTGATATTGATGTGGCTTTATTGAGGAATGGTAATGTGAAGAAGGCTAGGGATATGGATTTGAGGATGCGTGCGTTGCATCGATTCATTTGTGAGCGTATTATGCCTACTTCACATTACAACGATGTGCATTGGAGGAGAGCACTGTTGATGACCGTGGTGTTGTCCGGTCAAAGGTTCAATACTGGATTGGCGATATCCAAGGAGATTGTGAACACCATTAAAACTATTGGGCGATGCAACTTTAGTTTCCCGTTATTGATATCTGGTTTGATTGAGAATAAAGGAGTGAATTTTACTCGGTTGCGGATTGTTAGGGATATTGTGTCAACTGGGACGGCGGTTAGTAAGAGGTCCCTTACTATAAAGGGGCATGCCCAGTTGCAGCCGGGAGAAGGTTCATCGAGAGGAGTGAGAGGGAGTGAGGAGGATGAGGATATGGAGGAACAGCAGTTTACTCAGAAGCGGAGGCGGCCTATTATGTGGGAGGCCATGTGGATGCGTTATCTGAGGAGATTAGGCAGCTCCGGGGACAGTACGGGGTGATGGATCAGCGATTGTTGAGCATGGAGGAGAGTCAGAGACAACTGCAGTCTATGGCTACTGAGGAGTATTACGCTGCTAGTATGTGGAGGCAGCGTATGGAGGATGCACAGACAGAGATGTATCAGGAGATGAGGGACAGGCTTCCTCCTCCTCCACCGCCTCAGCATATTCCATACCAGCCGCCGCAATATCGTACTCCAGAGCAGTTGAGAGGATGGGATTCTTGGGATGCGCAGTAGCAGCAAGAGCAACAACAACAACAGCAGCAGCACCATAGCACGGGTTCGAGCGGAAGTGGCTCGGTTGGTCCGTGGGACCAATTTTGGAGGTAAATTGTTGGTTGAAGGTACCCCTATCCTTTACTTTATTTTGTTGCATTAGGGACAATGCATGATTTAAGTTTGGGGGTGTGGGGTACTTGGTTGTTTGTATATGCTTAATTCACCATGTTAGTTAGGATTTACTGTTTTGGTAGGAAAAAAAAAAAAAAAGAAAAAAATTTGAAAAATGAAAAAAAAATAATTAGCTATGTCCTTTTTTGTATATAGTCATTAACATTCTTGGTGTTCCCCATATTTGCATGTGATTTGATTTTGACCGCTAATGAGGATAATTGGATGTGATAATGTGTAGATGCAAGTTTTGGTATATTTTTTTTGGGTTAATTGTGGTACTGTGATGATGTTGCCATTCGCGGGAAAATTCGATTTTTGCGTTTCTTTGAAAAACCAAATAAAACCGGAAAACGGAGTCGCCACGCCATTTTAATTTTGAAGGCCAAAACTTTGAAAAAAGCCCGAGATCATAGATTTAGGTTCGGAGGTCATGTTACGCGTCGGGAAGGACGTTAGTGTGCACCCGACGCGCCTCGTAAAACGAGTCTTCCAAGCTGAAAATCATTTGTGTGTGTGTGTGTGTGTGTGTGTTTTGGCCAAAATAAGTTGAAACTCAGAAAAGTAAAAATTGGGATATCTTTTTAAGACTTTAAACTGATCCCATGATTTTTGGAAGATTTTGGATTGAGATTTGGTATTCAAAAGACCTTTTGAAGTTGAGAGCCATTTCTGCCAGAATGAAAAAGGCAGTGGACCTTTGATTTTGAAAGGGATTCAAGGGTCTTAAAACTTCATAATCTGGATAAACTCAGAGAATGAAAGTTGTTCTAGACACCTTAAATAAAGTTTATGCGAAGGAATTTTCCATTTTGGAGAAGATTTGAGGGGTCAAAACCTTCTGGAAACCTCAGATATGAGATCTGGATTCCCAGAAGCTGATGAACTAGCCTCTGAAAGAAAATTTGAAAAAAGGAGTTTTACTCACCCAAAAATAAGGTAAAAATATGTCTGGAAAGCTCTGGATGTTGGCTACAAAAAGTATTTTGTAGTCAACACCAAATTCAAGTTCATCTGTGTCCAAAAATTAAGACCATGGACTGAGGTCTGAGAAAATTGCTACTGGACAGCAACTTCTCAAGAAAAGAAAATATGATTTTAAGGGGTTTTGCATCCATGCTTGTCCCCATTTCCCTAGGTTTTGGTTAGTGATCACTAGACATTTTAGTGGTGAATCAACTATACCAAACCATCCTTAAGTACATTAGGACTAAGCATTTCATTTGCTTGGGAAGGGGAATTTTATCCTTTGAAATCAAGATTTTATGCTTGAAAATGGTTTTTAGGGTTTTGAAAATGAGTTTTCTTTGCAAGAAAGTAAGAAAGCTTAAAAATAATGTTGATCTTTGTAGAAGATCATCCATGGAGATGGTCTTCCATGGTGATCTTCTTAGATCTAGAGCAAGAAGATGAAAGAACTACATTTTGTAGTTTGAAGATGCATGCATGGTTGAGATTTAGGGTTAGGAAGAGGAGGGTTTACCAATCTTCCTTGTGTTCTTGAGTGTTTGGCTTGAGTGTATGAGTGTTTAGGGCTTTAATATGAGAGTGAGTGGATGAGTATGAGTTGGGAAAGATTGGAGAGAAAAAGGTGACAATTCTTGTGAATTCTCCTTTGTTTTCTCTCTATATTTCGCAGAGGTTCGGTGCAAAATGTGTTCTTCCTCCTTATTTTTGTATTTGGAGGGCTCAATTTATAGCCCTCTGAAAATAGCAAACTCATCCGCGCGGATGGATCCCCGGCGTGCCTTTGTTCATTAAATGCGGCTTCGGCTTTGGACAAGAAGAATAATCTTTTTCAAAATTCAAATTAACGGCCGGTTTTGTGTCTCCGGCCATTGCTATTTGTGGTTTTATTCTTTTGTTTTTCTTTTTAAGATTCTTTTTAAGGTTTAACCTTAAATAACAATGCCCATTTACCCTCACTTTGTTAGAAAAGTTAGGATTGTTAGGAATTGTTAGAAATGTTATAACTTTCGTTAATTTTCTAACGAAAATTCTAACAAGCTCAAATTGGAGCACTTACGGTAGCCCCTCGGCGACGGCGCTTTCGAAGGAAGCGGGGTCGTCGATAAAATAAGGCTCCATATTTGGCGGGATGATCGAGTGATCGGGTGGGTGAACCTAGCGATAGGCTACCTACGTATCCCAGAATGGGAATCAAGCCGATCGTAGTTCGGGTCTTTGACCACGGAGATGATGGCGTTTTAGGTGCCTCGAACACGATGAGCGAGTTCTACGGTCGGTTCTTTGGAAAGAAACTTCTGCTTGGGGATAAGAGATGACCATTTTTGGTCGATGGCTATCCGCTCTGCTGGGGATACGAATGACCATTTTTGGTCTGACGGGTATCCGCTCTGCTGTGGATTTTTGTGATTTATCGCTTTCTAGTGATAGCGTCTTAGGTGCCTCAAACCTTGGAGATGGCGTTTTAGGTGCCTCGGACCTTGGAGATGGCGTTTTAGGTGCCTCGAACCTTGATGATGGCGTTTTAGGTGCCTCGGACCTTGGAGATGGCGTTTTAGGTGCCTCGAACCTTGATGATGGCGTTTTAGGTGCCTCGGACCTTAATTTGAAATGACCTTTCGGTGGACTTTGTCTGCTGCCGAAGGATAGGGTGACCGTTTTGGTCGAGGGGCTGGACCTAATGATAGGCTACCTACGTATCCCTAGTGGGGAATCAAGCCCTTTCGTAGTTCGAGTACTACTCGAGATTCCGTTGGCTTTTGGGATTCCGTTAACTTTCTTTGGGGATTTCGTTAGCCTTTCTTTGAGGAAAATCGAGACGTATTTGTGCAGGAAATCGGTCTTACGTTTGGCTAGTTGGATAATTTTGATGAAAGATACGGGATCTCGTTATCTTTCTCGGGTCACTCGGTCTTACGTTTGGCTAGGGGTAATTTTGATGAAAGATACGGGATCTCGTTATCTTTCTCGGGGCACTCGGTCTTACGTTTGGCTTAGGGGTAATTTTGATGAAAGATACGGGATCTCGTTATCTTTCTCGGGGCACTCGGTCTTACGTTTGGCTGCAGGGGTAATTTTGATGAAAGATACGGGATCTCGTTATCTTTCTCGGGGCACTCGGTCTTACGTTTGGCTAGGGGGTAATTTTGATGAAAGATACGGGATCTCGTTATCTTTCTCGGGGCACTCGGTCTTACGTTTGGCTTGCCGGGGTAATTTTGATGAAAGATACGGGATCTCGTTATCTTTCTCGGGGCACTCGGTCTTACGTTTGGCTGCCGGAGGTGATTTTGATGAAAGATACGGGATCTAGTTATCTTTCTCGGGGCACTCGGTCTTACGTTTGGCTATAGGGGGTAATTTTGATGAAAGATACGGGATCTCGTTATCTTTCTCGGGTCACTCGGTCTTACGTTTGGCTATAGGGGTAATTTTGATGAAAGATACGGGATCTCGTTATCTTTCTCGGGGCACTCGGTCTTACGTTTGGCTAGGGGTAATTTTGATGAAAGATACGGGATCTCGTTATCTTTCTCGGGTCACTCGGTCTTACGTTTGGCTAGGGGGTAATTTTGATGAAAGATACGGGATCTCGTTATCTTTCTCGGGTCACTCGGTCTTACGTTTGGCTATAGGGGTAATTTTGATGAAAGATACGGGATCTCGTTATCTTTCTCGGGTCACTCGGTCTTACGTTTGGCTAGCAGGGAAGATTTTGATGAAAGATACGGGATCTCGTTATCTTTCTCGGGGCACTCGGTCTTACGTTTGGCTATAGGGAGATTTTGATGAAAGATACGGGATCTCGTTATCTTTCTCGGGGCACTCGGTCTTACGTTTGTGCCGGGGTAATTTTGATGAAAGATACGGGATCTCGTTATCTTTCTCGGGTCACTCGGTCTTACGTTTTTCTTAGGGGATAATTTTCTTGACAAGGGGTGACTTTGGTTAACTTTGGTTAACTCTGTCAAGTTGGGGTTGCGAGTCACGAAATTTTAAGGGGCAAAAGGGTCATTTGACCCTTGCAATCCTATCCGCGCGGATAGGGTTTGAAAACCGGGGTATTAATTAGGGCCGACGCCCTTTCTCTTCCCCATTCGGTTTTACGAAATTGTCGAGAGCGAGAGAGAGAAAAGCGCAAAATCCGCCATTTTTGGCCATTTAAGCTTCAAAATTCTTCCGATTTCTTCGATTTTTTGAGCAATGGAACACGGGGAAGGCGCTTTTCAAGGCGAGGGACGTGGCCCGGTAGCGGAGAGGCGGTTGGAGCTCGTCGGATGAGGAGGCATTACAATCTTTCGCAATCGGTTGAGGAGGAGCACTACCCCGATGCTTGGCAACATTGGGCTTCGGATCCGCATCTTCGAACGGTATACTTTGAAACCCTTTGATCCCTTTGTTGATTTCTTGTTTGAAAATTTTGGGTGATTTTTGAATTTTTTTTTTTTGAAAATTCGAATGATTGATGTTCTTGGCTTTGAATCTTGATTTTGATGCTTTGCATGTTGTAATGAGTATATGAGTAACCCAAAATGTGCATTTTGCTTGGGAAAAAGAATTGGCATTTTTGCCACATTTTTTTTTCAATTCGAAAATTACATGTGAAAATTCGAAGAATTGTGATTTTTTTTTTTGAAATTGAATATTGCATGTTGATGATGATGATGATGATTTTTTTTTTTTTGAAATTGAATTTTGATATTGATGAATGATGATGCAATGCATGCATTTTGTTTGGAAAGAATGGGCATTTTGCCAATATGAGATGTATGTATGTTTAGGATATATACTTTTTGAAAAGTGGGACGGATTTTTCCTCCCGTTGTATGTAAGATGGATGATATGCATGTATGCATTTTTTGTTGAAAATGGGACGGAGTTTTTACTTGGTAGGAATGCATCTTTTTTTTTTTTTGATGAATGCATTGGGACTTCTTGAAAGCTGTTTTCTTTCATGCGAGAAAAATGGGGCTATGCTCATTGTATCTTTGTCATCTTTGTCGAAATTTCTTTTTTTTTTTTTAATGTAAATGCAAATGCAATCTTTTTGACATTTTCTCTCTCTTTTTTTTTTTACAGGGCGGAAACCGTTTTGTGACGGAGAAGCTGAACAAAATGAAGACTCGAGGATCAGTGGAGTCCGTTATTGACTTGTGGGACCGGCTTCCGGATGCGGGCCGAGGAGCTTTGCTTAGAGTCAGAGACAGATTGTTGTCGAGACGGGGCTCACGGGAGTTCGTCGAGTGCTTGAGGGCTGGTCAAGTTCCCTAAGAGCAAGGAGCTTGATGTTTGCTGCGGCGCGGCCTTGGTGGGACGCGACCCACACCTTCCACTTCTTACGGGGCGAGGCTACGGTTACGCCCTCCGACTATCTTTGCGATTACGGGCTTTGTCCTTTAATGGACGCGGCATTGAGTGGCGGGATGGCTACGGCGATGCCGATCTGCGAGCTCTTACGGGATTTTCCCCTATTCCCAAAAAGGGGATGGGGATGGAGTATGCCGTGGTCTACGGCAAGATTGTGGAGACCATAGCGAGCTATGAAATTTGGGGAGGAGAGGATAGGCGCCGATCAGTTGCCGGGGGCCTTCTTGTGGTTTGCTTTCTCGAGCACGCTCTTTGGACATGAGGGGACGGTCTTTGCCTTCTTGAGGTCCTTGGAGGACATGGAGACGGCCAGGAGATGTCTCGTGGGGAGAGGCCGGGTGGCGAGCTTTATTTTGCTCTTGATAGGTACGGCCAGGAAGAGGCTGTGAGCTCCTTGTATTGCTTTGAGTTTGCCCTAGAGGTATAAGCTCTCTTTTTGCTTTTCCCTCTTTTTTTTGAGCACGCACTTTTCTTTTGCCTTTGGATTGATTGGATTTTTACCTTTCGCGGTATGGGCGTTGGAGTTTTTTCACGTCACGGTGTGGCGGCGGCGGCGGCGGAGTACGTCGGGGCGTATCAGGCCATGCGGTCTTGGTCCAAGCATGCCGGGAGAAGATAAGCTCCGGGGCGTACGACTCTCGGGTACGCGGATTGCCTTCCTTTGACGGAGGCCGAGACGGATGAGGGGATGATATTCTTCCCACAGGATCGCTTTGAGGTAAGCGCGGTGAAGGCGGCGAGATACGGACGGTGCGGCGGAGGATTTTGAGGGTCGACTGCGATGCCTATTATACGGGAGAGAGGGTGACGCGCCGGCATGGCGTGAACTCGCCTTTGAGGACACCGGTGGAGCCTCCCGCCGATATGATGCACCCGAGCGATCGGTCAGTGACTGGGATGATTACCGAGCCGAGCCGGCACTTCTCGGACTTCGTGGCGATTGAGCCGTATGCGACATTCGTCTTGAGGAGGCGAGGATGCCTCGGAGTTTTGGATAGGGAGGGCTTGGGATCCCGCGGTACCCTCGGACGGATTTTCCTATATCGAGGATGGGGTCCGATTGAGGGTGCGGATCCCTCGGCCGGCGACTTCCACGAGCTTTCCGGCCTCGTCAGGAGTATGAAGAGTATCGTTTCACCTTTTCCCCTTCTTTTCTTTCCTTTGTTTCATCATCTTTAGCATTACCCTTTTTTTTTTTTTTTGACGCTTTTGCTTTTGTGCGGTTTTCGGAGGTGGTCGTCGAGGCGACGAAGCAAGTGATCGAGGCCAAGAGATTCATCGGGAGGATGGTCGCTTGCGGGGCTCCTCGAGCTAGAGCGAGCGACCACGGCGGCGCACAGTCGGGACGGGAGGCTTCCCTATTCGCTCGAGAGACTTCTTCGGAGACTCCTTTGTCTCCTCTCCTTGATCCCAGCGCGGTGTTGCCTTCGGATCACGTCATTCTCGGGGATCCACACGGGCGGGGACACGTTTGGCGGCATGGCGGGTCGTCTTCGTACGTGCGGGAGTCCGACGCCTTCACCTTCGGGTACGATTTTTCGCGAGATCTCGGCTTGCCCTATCGGAGCGTGCCGGTTGGTCTGACGAGCCTCTCTCTGGGAGACGAGGACGATTACGAGCAGAGATTTTCGGGGCTCTGAGGAGCGGGCCCGAGTCGCAAGAGGGCGGGGAGACATCGGAGTCTTGGAGACTCCGATTGATTTTTTTTTTTTGATTTAGATTTGTACAGATTATGCACATTTTTTTTTGGATGTAATAATTTAGGATTTTATTTATGTTTGTTTGTTTTTTTTTATGCACACTCTTTTTTTTTTGGAATGTAATAATTTAGGATTTTATTTTATGAATGCAATGCAGTATGATTGCAGTGTTGCATGAGTCTTGGTTTTTTTTTTTGCAAGGGTGTTTGGTATATGGGTGGTTTGGGGAGGTTTTTTTTTTTTGCACGGGTTTCGAGCAGCGGGACGGAATATTCCTCTTTTGGTGTAGCGGCTTGGTGTTGCGAGATTTTTTTGGCAAACTCATCCGCGCGGATAGGGGCAGTCTCTGACAGTGTCCTTTAATTTTGGTTCAGACCTGGTCTTGCTTTATTTCAAATTCAAATATCCTCTTCAGCCTCCGGTCAATGACCATTTTCGGGAGAAAAGAGAAAAACCATGGAAATGGCCAAAAATTCTCCAAAATTGTCCAAAGAAAGGCAAATGTTGTTCTTTGAAAAGTTCAAGGAGTGGTGTAGGGAGATCATGCATGAGAGAAGATCATTCTTTGAAGAAAGGTACAAGATACGATGCTTGTGGTCTCTCAAAGAATTGGTTCCGAATTATGACCTCTTAAGAGCTTCTTCTTCGTTTTGGGATACTAGAAGGCATGTCTTTTGCCTTTCCTTCAACGAGATTGTTCCATTGTCGAAGAATTTCGGGCCTTGCTTGGAGGTCCGGAGGTGGAAGAGATAGCGGTCCCTTTGCCGGAGGGGCTTCTTTTGTTGACAGTTGTGCGTCCTCCTTCATCTTTCCGGAGGAAGCGCAAGGTATGATCCGCGGTCCGATCATCTCGATATTTCCGGTCTTCCCGGCAGATTTAGGGGCCTAGGTTTGGTGGATGATGCCTATTGGGATGCCTTTGCACTTTGTATGTTTGGCACCTGTTCATGGTCTATTCCTTTGGGATGCGCCATCGGTCTTTCTTGGATGTTGTCGTTCCCTGTCGCACAGGCGAGAGATGTCGTTCCTTTGATTCTTGGGGAGACTTTTCATGCTCTCGACAGATTAGCTACCGGACGGCGGTATATGCGCGGGGGCAGCCCGTTCCTCTTGACCACATGGGCGATGGAGCGTTTGGGGGTTCTTCGGAAACCTACGATATGATCGGAGCCTTGGACTTTTGCCGGGAGAGGTGTTGATGTAGATTTTGATGATCGGGGCTCGTGGGAGCGTTGGATGGCGGGTCGCCGGGGCCGAAGATATCGAGATGGTTGGTGCCTCATTGGCGGGTGGAGACTCGCGAGTGCTTGGGGACGGGTCCCATGTGGTTATGCTTAGGGGCTTTCTCGGTCCGGTTTCTACATTCCGGCTCTGGTCCTTAGGCGGTTTGGCTTGGAGCGAGGTTCCTTTGGAGGGCTTTGATGATGTAGCCACCGGGGTGGTGGCTCCTGTTTCCATGGATGATCCCTCGGTGTTTCCATTTCTTTCCCGAGCATGGAGGTATGATGCCTTTCCTCCTCGGGTCATTCTCGGGCGTCAGAGGCCGGTGTTCTTGACCACTTGGTACTGGATTGGTATGAGAGGCATGCAGGAGAGACTCGGGTGGCTATTTTGAGGCGGCGTGAGGCCATTGTGGGTGCGGAGGACCGGCTTGTTTACGAGAGGAGGAGGGCGGCGAGGGCCAGCCCTCATGACGGGAGCGGAGACGGCGTGACCGATTATGAGGCTTACGTCAAGAGACGGGAGAGGAGGGCTCCTATGCTACCGGCTAGGTTACGGGAGATGAGGGATGACGCTAGGGCTACTAAGGCCACACGACGGAGGCTGGTTTGATAGACCTGTTCCTATACGAGCTTGGTAGGAGGAATACCGACATTTTCCGGTTCGAAGAGAAAGACTCGGAGGGGAAGAAGAAGGGAGAGGCCGATGCGAGTGGCTTGGAGTGACTCACGAGGTTTCAGTATCCCTTTCTTGTCATAGCGAGACACATTAGTTTGATTATGTATCTTAGTTTTCTTTTAGCGAGGTTGCCGGTTGTAGGAATGAATCGGGCTTAGACTCATCAAAGAGCTTTTAACTTGTAATGAATATTTGAATTGCTTTAGAGTTTTGAGACGCTTTCATGGTCGATCAATTGTATTGATGCCAAAGTATGGCTTTTATTTGTGCTTTAGACCAGAACCGTTTCATTTGCCCTACGTTCCCCTCATTTTGAGGAGCTCGGGTCTTCGTAGTTCAACCTTTGGTGAACTCTTTTTGTTTTTTTTTGTTTTTTTGGTGCAACCTGTTTTTACCTAGGCCGCCCTTTTCGGGTTTCTAACCTAGTTGGGTATTACTCTTTTAGCACTCTTTTTTTGTTTTTTTTTTTTTTGTTTTTTTTTTTTTGGTGCAACCATTCTGTTTTTACCTAGGCCACCCTTTTCGGGTTTCTAACCTAGTTGGGTATTACTCTTTTAGCACTCTTTTTTTGTTTTTTTTTTTTTTTTTTTTTTGTTTTTTTTGTTTTTTTTTTTTTTTTTTTTTTTTTTTTTGTTTTTTTTTTTTTACGCGTAGTATCTGCGCGGCTTGTCACCATTCTTTGGGTGTACAAAGGGATTCCGTCGAGTGCGCAAGTTGCATGGCTCCTCAGGAGAAGATCTTACGGACGACATATGGCCCGACCCATACGAGGCTCCCATTTGCGAGAGGGTTGATGCGGTTTGGGGGCTTTTCTTTTAGAACGAGATCACCTTCTCGGATCTCCCAATGCTTTACTTTCTTGTCAAAGGCTCTGGCCATTCTTCCTTGGTAGGCTCGGATGTGTTCCATGGCCTTCAGTCGGCGTTCGTCTAGTAGAGCCGATTCATCATGGCGACTTTGGAGCCATTCGACCTCGTTGATCTGGCTTTCCGGCGGTATACGGAGCGAGGATTTCCGGCTCGATTGGGAGTACGGCTTCCATTCCGTATGTGAGGAGCAAAGGTGTTTCCCCGGTTGCCGTTCGGCGATGTTACGTAGCCCCGAGTGCCGAGTGTAACTTCTCGGGCCAATCTACGCCTTGGACGGCCATTTTCCGGATGATATTTTCGAGTCTTGTTTCTTTGCTTCGACGGCTCCGTTGGTTTGGGGCTGTAGGGAGATGACTTGTGACGGGTTATTCGGAATTCCGCCGGCAATTTTCACATTCCCCTTGAAGTGGGATCCATTATACGAGATGATTTCGGTGGCAACCCGTATACTGCACATGATGTTTTCTTTGATGAAGAGGGCAACTTTCTTTGAGTTGAGGATTTTGTAGGACTTGGCTTCAACCCACTTGGTGAAATAATCCACGGCTACCGGGACGAACTTCGTGGCCGTTCTTGCTGATGGTGTGATTTTGCCTATGACATCAATTCCCCAAGTGACGAAAGGCGAGGGGTTGTCATGCGGTATAACTCGTGAGGAGGCAAGTGATTAAGATTTGAGTATCGGCGACATTTGTCGCGGCTTTTGACAAAGCTGGATGCGATCGGCTTCCATGGAGATCCAAAAATACCCCATTCTCGGTATGATTTGCATCGAGCTCGAGCATTCATGTGAGGGCCGCGAGTACCACCATGTATTTCTTTCATGAGTTCGGTAGCCTCTTGTTTGCGATACATCGCGGGAGGGGGCCTTGATAACGCTTCTTGTATAGCATATTTCCCAAAAAAGAACATAATGGGAGGCGAGCCGCTTCGAGTGAGAGACTTTTTGCTTTGATTCCTTCTTTATATTCCCCATCTTCATTTTTGAAAGAGGCCTCGCCATCCTTCGATCTTGGTAAATGCGAGTGTACCGGGGATCATTGATCGGTTCGGCTTCCGCTTCAATTTCGAAGCAATAGGCGGGGTTTTCTCTTCTCAGGCTACGAATGGTTTAACGAGACTTTCCTTCGGGTATTTCGACAAGAGAGGCTAGTGTAGCGAGCATCTGCGAACTGTTTCGGTCCCTTGGCGAGGTAATGAAAGTGATTTCTTTGAATTGAGCCACTAGTTCTTCCATGTAAGCATGATACTTACGCAAACCCGGATCCACGGTCTTCCATTTGTTAGAGACACGATTGATGATGAGGGCGAGTCACCATACACCTCCAATTCCTTGATATTTCTTTCAAGGCGGCTTCCAACCCGGCTATGCAAGCTTCATATTCGGCGGCGTTGTTGGTGACTTCGAAGTTCGGCCTTCTTGCTATGGGGGTGTGTTCGTCGGTAGGATCGACCGAAGCATTCCTATCCCGTTCCCCCTTTTGTTTGACGCCCCGTCGAAGAAGAGTTGCAGCGATTTTCTCCTTCTAGAGCGAAGATTCCATCATCGGGAAATTGAGGTTCGAGTCCTCGGGACTCATCACTTGGGAAATCGGCCGAGATGTTACGCCATTATGCGTCCTTTTACGGATTTCCTTGAAACATAAGTGATGTCATATTCGGCCAAAAAGAACGACCATTTTGCCAATCTCATGGAGATGGAAGGCTTGTCGAACGAGATATTTGATGGGGTCTATCCTTGAAGCAAGATGTATCGGGTGAGGCTTGCATGTAGTGTTTCAACTTTCCCACTACCCGGACCAAACTGCGCAAGTCTTCTGCAAGCGAGTAATTGAGTTCGCTTCCTTGGAGCTTTACGCTACTGAAATAGATGGCGTTTTCGACTTTGGAATCTTTCTTCTCTTGAGCTAGCATAGCCCCAATTCTTTGTATCAGTGACAGTTAGATATAGCAAGAGTGGCTTTGCCGATGTGGTGGGCGAGAGAATCGGGGGATTCACAAGATATGCCTTAATGCGTTCAAAGGCAAGGCGACATGCAGGGTCCATTACGTGTAGGCATTTTTCTTCATCAACTTGAAGATCGGCTCGCGAGATCGAGGTCGGGTGATTTACAAAGCGGCTTATGTATTGCGATCTTCCCATGAAGGATTTCACTTACGTCGGTGTCAGGGGTGGCTTCATTTCAACTATCGCCTTGATTTTACGGGGATCTACTTCGATTCCCGTTACGTCACCATATATCCTAGCACCTTACCTCGTCTTACACCGAAGGTGCACTTAGGCTGGATTCGGTCTCATGCTGTGGTCTCGGAGGCGGCGAAGAATTTTCTCAAATCAACAAAGTGCGGCCATCGATCCTCTGGAATGTATTATCATGTCGTCCACATAGACCTCAATTTCTTTGTGGATCATGTCATGGAAGCAGTAGGCGCCTGCAGGTACGTAGCCCTGGCATTCTTTAGTCCGAATGGCATGGCCAGTGTGCGATATGTGCCCGAGGGGTAGTGAATGTTGTCTTGGCTTGATCTTCTTCTGCCAATTTGATTTGGTTGTAGCCGGCAAAACCGTCGACGAAGGATTTGACTTCATGGTTGGCCGTGAAATCTACCAAAATGTCGATGTTTGGCGAGGGAAATCGTCTTTTGGGTAGCTTTGTTCAAGATCCACGAAGTCTACGCGGCATCGGATTTTTCCGTTGGCTTTGGTCACCGTCACTATGTTGGACGGCCATGTTGGGTATTCAATGACCACGATGAAACACCTTTCTGAGCATCTTTTCTATCTCCTCTTTCACTTGTAGGGACCATTCGGGCTTAATTCTTCTTAGCTTACGCTGCGGCTTGACTTACGGGTCGAGCGGTATTCGGTGCTCAACTATGGAAGGATCGAGGCACTGGCATATCTTTATAGGACCACGCGAACACATCCACGAATTCTTTTAGCGGCTCAATTAGGGCGTCCCTTTCGGTCCCTTCGAAGAAACTACCAATCTGCGTCTCTTTAGGCTCTTGCGGTTCCCAGATTCACACTTGTCAAAATCTCTTCGGCGGCTTGGGCTCGATTTTCCTCTTTAGGACAACTTTGCTTAAAGATTTCTTTGATATATTGTTCATTTAATGTATGCCTCTTCATCTAGTGAATCGTTATTAACTGTTTTTAGATTATTAGTTAATTCATCATTAGTTAAAGTGGCAATTAAGGGATACTCAGAAAGGTTCGTCATTTCATTGAGAATAAGAGGGAATACAGCATTGGCTACAATTTCGTGGTCTTCAGGCGTGAGGCCATCGGACGACTCGAGAGACTCGAACTCAACAATGAGAGACTCGGAGGACTTTATAAAGGTTGACACGAAAGGACGGGGGACCAATCCAAGCTTGGTGATCATTTCCTCTTTGGTCGCGGACGGGCCTGAGAGAGTTTCCCAATTCTTTAGCGGCATCACTGTCGGTGGCTTCACTACTCGGGAAAGGCGTGGTCTCTGTGCTCCCTCCTCAGTCGCTGCTATCGTCTCTTTGTCTGAAACAGAATCAATTGTGTTTGGCGTCCGGAAGCTGAGCATGTGGATGTAGGGATCTTCCTCAATCCTGGGGATTTCTGTTTCGTCACAATCTGACCGCTCAATCCAGATGTAAGGACGCATTGCGTCTCGGTGAGCTAGAAAAATCTCATGTCCCATACTCGAGCGGAAAGGCTCGGCGAGGTAGTTCGGCAAGGAGGACGTCCCACACGACGTTCATAGATTCGAGCCGAGTGCGTCGGTGTTTGCGACTTTTATCATGAAAATCTCCTCGCCGGCGAGGCCAAAGAATGGGTTTGCGAGAATGCGACAAATGCGTGATTGAGGACCGGGGACTTGTGTGCTGTATCATGGAGGTGTTCGGCGTTTCCTTCCAGTACGCCTCCAAGTGTTGGAAATAGCAATTAAATTTGATGAATCGAACTTCTTCGGAGTCTCGGCTCGCTTGAGTGTGTCGACATAGTTGGCATCGCTGGATTCCAAAGGATGCCGGCGAGGCTTGCCTCTTGAAGGATGTAGCCCCGGTGTTTGATGTGGCGTTCTTGGCTATTGTTTCGGCTTCGTTCCCTATGAGGAAACTGTCACCCCCATGACTTCAAGGTCTCCTGCCGGTTGATGAATTTGACGCATTGGTGGAGAGTGGAAGCTATGGCTTTCATGTGATGCAACCGCAGGCGCCACTAGCGGTGGCGTGAACTCTGAGGGGATATCCATTACATGGAACTTTGCGGGCACCATTTGGGTTTCGTACCGAGTTCCGCAGTCACCGTCCCAGAATGGGACGAGACGAACCGTCGTAGGCTTTGACGGTCTGGGTAGATGGGATCATGCGCCTTTCATTTATGCGGAGGGCCCTCATCATGCCGAGGGAAGGACGTTTACCGATGATCCATTGTCCACTAATACCCCGAGGAGTGATATGGTGTTGAGCCGAATAGTGATGTACAAAGCTTCATTGTGTTGGGAGACATCTCTTGGCAAATCTTCATCGCGAGAAGGTGATCATGCTCCCATATAGGTGAGGATCATAGATTTGGTCCTTGTCTCGGGATAGAGAGTCATTAAACCTATCGTTTCGTGCCTTTTTCTTGCGAGGTAGAGTCTTTGCCGAAGCCCCTTGGTTATACTGATGCCTTTTGTGGCGGGTGCCATCTCCGGTCAACATGTTGATTGAGTGGGAGCGCCGACCGCGTCGGTTTTTCTTCATCGGTGTATACTCGGGAGCCGGACAAGCGAGCCTTGGGCGACCACGAGGGGTTGGACTTACGTTCGCGGTACTACGGTATCCGAAAGTCTCAATTCTGTCGTTGGCAAGGGTTTTCTGCTCTTTTGCCCCTTTTTGCTTTGGGGAAAAGGCGGGCGGAGTAGAGTACATAATAATCAAATCCCCGAGATGGCTCCCGAGCGTTCCCACGCTGTTATCACCGACCTCGAATCTCTCCTTCAATTTTCTTTGGGAGGAAATTTTCTTTTTCTTAGGAGGACGGTCCTCGTGTATCCAGCCTCCCGATAGTCCCTTTCAAGGCAATCGGGACAGTCAAAAATATCCCACCAAATGTGTTACTGCAGTGGTGGCGGATTTGGGACCTCGAGGTTGGCCGGTCTTGGAATGACTTTGAGTGGAACCGGGTCCGGGGGGATCTGCCGCTGGGCTCATCTGGTAGCGAGTGATTGGACTCCGCCAGGATAATGAGAGATATTGAGGTCAGTGGAACGGGCACATGTTTGTCTTTCGGGGTAGCCCCGGTCGGTTGGGATATTGTTAAGGTCCCGAAGTGGCGTGTGGCCTCTTCAATCCAAGCCTGGCTTTATGCATTACGGCGTTCTTCCAGGGCTTTGATGGCTGACCATATTTCTTCAACTGTTCCCTGATTTTCATCACTCAGGCTGACACTTGTGGGATCATCACTTTGAGAGGGGACAACTGTGAATACCCCGTCCCGATGCAACGCGCATTCGAAAGTTTGAAATAATTAATTATATAAAGTCGGATCGAAATGGGATATTCATTTAGTGACACTCGCTTTAAACCATATTAAAAATATTAGTTTAATTTTGAGAGTCGCCACGCCACTTTGATATAGCCCAAAGCTTTGAAAAAAGGCTAAACAGTTAATTGGGTTCGGGGTCAAGTTCTGACAGAAGAAGAAACGCTATCACTCCTATTGCCCGACGGATCGGTCTTTCTAGCATGTGGGGTGTTGGTTGTGTGCGGTGTTTACGGGAATAGATAGAAGAAACGGGATCATGCATAAGGAGGAGGGGAGAGAAAGAATTTATTGATGATCACACCCTAGAACCTTTGATTTAGGCCCTCGGAAGGTGCACTAGTCAACGTTCATCCTTGGGGAATTATTGATCATGGGATAATTATAACTAAGGTGGAAGGAAAGAAATAGTTCCTAGATCCATTGGCTTTCTTGGGCGAAACCTTAGATCATCCTATTTATGAACAATTAAATATATTAAAACAACCCTAAATCTAGCATATATGGCATAAGCAAGAAATAAAGCAATTAAAATATATTAAGCATGCAAACAATAATAAAGAACAAGAATATTAAAAAGAGAGTCTTACCAATTGTAGCAAGACTTGGAAGTCGAATCTTGGCGATTCGAGAGGAAAAGAGGAGCTAAAGGTTAAAGCAAGTATGGCTTGCTTCTCCCGGAGAAATTATGTTGAGAATATGGGGAGCCGGGCACCCCTATTTATAATACCTCGGTACTTTGGGCCGGGCTTTCAAAGGGTCGATCGGCTCTAGGATGGAAGGGTCGATCGGCTCTAAATAAAAGGGTCGATCGGCCAATGCACAGCGGCAAAGGGCCGATCGGCTCTTCCAACTGGCGTCCTTTCCAAGCTGATAGCGACGGCGCAGTACGGAAGAATTAAATGGATTAGGGTTTTTAGGGTTTCCCTAGGGTTTCTAATTAATATCAACCGGGCCAGGTATTTGGAATACCTTTTTTCGGACCGGGTACTAACAGTAGCCCCTCGGCGACGCTTCTTGTAAGACAAGTGGGGTCGACGATAAAAGAAAGGATCCGTCCTGAAAAAAGGGATTTCAGGAGGTAAGGAAAGTGATTTTGCGAATGCAAGGGATTGGACCCCAGCAGAGTCGCCACTGTGAATACCCCGTCCCGATGCAACGCGCATTCGGAAGTTTGAAATAAATAAATTATAAAAATGTCGGATCGAAATAGGATATTCATTTAGTGACACTCGCTTTAAACCATATTAAAATATTAGTTTAATTTTGAGAGTCGCCACGCCACTTTGATATAGCCCAAAGCTTTGAAAAAAGGCTAAACATGTAATTGGGTTCGGGGGTCAAGTTACAACAGAAGAAGAAACGTTATCACTCCTATTGCCCGACGAATCGGTCTTTCTAGCATGTGGGGTGTTGGTTGTGTGCGGTGTTTACAGGAATAGATAGAAGAAGCGGGATCATGCATAAGGAGGAGGGGAGAGAAAGAATTAATTGATGATCACACCCTAGAACCTTTGAGTTAGGCCCTCGGAAGGTGCACTAATCAACGTTCATCCTTGGGGGATTGTTGATCATGGGACAATTATTACTAAGGTGGAAGGAAAGAAGTAGTTCCTAGATCCATTGGGTTTCTTAGGGCGAAACCTTAGATCATCCTCGGCTATGAACAATTAAATATATTAAAACAACCCTAAATCTAGCATATATGGCATAAGCAAGAGATAAAGCAATTAAAATATATTAAGCATGCAAACAATAATAAAGAACAAGAATATTAAAAGAGAGTCTTACCAATTGTAGCAAGACTTGGGGGTCGAATCTTGGCGATTCGAGAGAAAAAAAGAAGAACTCGAGGGTTAAAGCAAGTGTAGCTCGCTTCTCCCGGAGAATTTGTGTGTTGAATATGAGAGCGGGCACCCCTATTTATAGTGTTTCGGTAATTGGGGTGGGCCGAAATAAAAGGTCGATCGGCCCTAAAAATAAGGTTCGATCGGCACAAAATAAAGGGTCGATCGGCCCTAAAAATAAGGTTCGATCGGGCACAAAATAAAGGGTCGATCGGCCCTAAAATAAGGGTCGATCGGCACTTTAAAAGAAGGGTCGATCGGCCCTTTTAAAAGGGTCGATCGGCACTTTAAAAGAAGGGTCGAATAAACCTTTGCGTAGATCTTGTTCTCGCGTTCGATTTGATATGCGGTGGGCCCAAAACGGAGTTCGTATGAGAAAGTTATGGCCTTCGGAAGTTTTAGGCGACATTTGGTCTATCGGGAAACTACAAATAAGGGATTTCGGGGAAAAATTACTTGAGCCTATTGAAACTCATAAATGAGCGAGAGGTCCTCAGAGGTTCCTTAATGCCAGTTTAGTCCCCGATTTTCCCGAATGCACTTGATTCCTTTTTTCGGACCGGGTACTAACGGTAGCCTCGCGGCGACGCTTCTTGTAAGACAAGTGGGGTCGACGATAGAAAAATAGGATCCGTCTGAAAAAAAGGATTTCGGGAGGAAGACAATGATCTTGCGGATGAGAGGTTTGACTCGAGTGAGTCGCAAAAGGATGACCGAGATAGGTCAAGTGGTGGACCCACGTCGGGCTACCTACGTATCCCTAAAAAGGAATCAAGCCAAGTCGTAGTTCAAAAAGCTGCCAGGGGGATAGAAATGAATGGGTATTAGTACCCAAGAATGGCGGACGTGCGGCGTCTCAAACCGAATATAATTGTGTGAGAATCACTCAAGATGCGTGGCTGCGTGAAAGTCACCGGTGTAACCGTGCGGGAATCACCCAAAAGTTTTGTGAAAATTTGACCTGCGGGAGTCACCCCTTGTGAAAAAATTTGACCTCTTCGGGAGTCACCCCTTGTGAAAAATTTGACCTCTGCGGGAGTCACCCCTTGTGAAAAATTTGACCTCTGAGGGAGTCACCCTTGTGAAAAATTTGACCTCTGCGGAGTCACCCCTTGTGAAAAATTTGACCTCTGCGGGAGTCACCCCTTGTGAAAAATTTGACCTCTCGCGGAGTCACCCCTTGTGAAAAATTATTAATTTGAACAAAAAATAACTGGATTTATGAAATAGATTAAATTAAGGAAATTCAAGCAGTGTAGTCTTGAAATTTTCTTTTGAAAATATGTGGAAAGGAAATTCAAGCAGTGTAGTCTTGAAATTTTCTTTTTGAAAGTATGTGGAAAGGAAATTCAAGCAGTGTAGTCTTGAAATTTTCTTTTTGAAAATATGTGGAAAGGAAATTCAAGCAGTGTAGTCTTGAAATTTTCTTTTGAAAATATGTGGAAAGGAAATTCAAGCGTGTAGTCTTGAAATTTTCTTTTTGAAAATATGTGGAAAGGAAATTCAAGCAAAGGTAGTCTTGAAATTTTCTTTTTGAAAATATGTGGAAAAAACTGTGTGGGAATCAAAAGCCAAATATTTGACTTTTGTGGGAGTCACCCCTAGATTTGTGAGAGTTTGACTTCTGCGGGACGGACCCTTTGAAGATGCGGGACGGACCATTTGAAGATGCGGGACGGACCATTTGAAGATGCGGGACGGACCCTTTGAAGATGCGGGACGGACCCTTTGAAAGATGCGGGATGAACCCTTGAAATGGAGGATAGACCTCTGAAATGCGGGACGGACCGTTGAAATGGAGGATAGACCTCTGAAATGTGGGAAACTGTAGCTGCCAAAGGACTTAGGCTCATTTGCGATGAAGAATAGTTGTGTGAATTGATTGGGATTATCATGGCTTCCCGAGCCGAAGAACCAAGCGATTAAAAGATTGGGATAATCATTGCTAAGGCTTAGAGAGGAGTCTTGTCTCCTAGGCTCAAGGCTAGGGTTTTAGAGAGGCATTTGTCACCTAGACATGAGGCTAGGGTTTAGAAAGGTATTTGTCACCTAGACATGAGGCTAGGGTTTAGAAAGGTATTTGTCACCTAGGCTTGAGGCTAGGATTTAGAGAGGTATTTGTCACCTAGGCTTGCTTAAGGCTAGGGTTTAGAAAGATTTTTGTCATCTAGGCTTAAGGCTAGGGCTTTAGAGAAGTATTTGTTACCTAGGCTTACTTGAGGCTAGGGTTTAGAGAAATTTTTGTTACCTAGGCTTAGGGCTAGGGTTTTACATTTGTGGTAAGTCTGAACAAGGCAGTTTGAGCAGAAAGGTTATGGTTTAAACTAGGCGAGGCCGAGAAGATGGGATTAGGTAAGTTTGATGTCCAGAGATAAGGGCCGAGTCATCTTGAGAGTCACAGAGATACGTCTTTGATAGATTTGAAGAGTTTAAAAATTTGTGGAGACCAAAGAGTGATTTTTGTAAACAAGGTACCAAGGAGGACAGTATTTTGAAAGCATGTTTATTTGATAAAGAGGCCTTATGATTAATCATGTTTCTAACTAACTCAAAGAGTTTGCCACATGCTGATCTTGATGACAAGGGATGCCCTTCATGCTAGATATGACTTCATTGGAGCTCCGATTTTTGTTAGAGCACATAGTCGACCCGTTTTTGTTGAGGGGAGCCCCAATGTTTGATGAAGTGACCTTGGCGAAGTCCCAGTTGATGATGAATGGCGAAGCCCCAGTTGATGATGCCAAGCAAACCTGAAGGGAATGGCGAAGCTCTAGTTGATGATGCGGAGCAAACTTGAAGAGAGCCTGAGAGAACAGCTTAACAAAAGCCCCAGCTTGGAGAGATTCAATGCATCCCTATTTGCAGACAGAGTCATCTTGCGGCCACGGGGGCGACCCCTCGTTTCGAACAATGGTCAATCGCCGCCGGACAAGACTCGGAAATGTATATGTGCTGGGGCGCATTTTTTTCGAAGGTGGGAATGGATCCCGAGTTCGTGTATGACACTTTCGCTTTTGGGTTTGACTCTTTTGGGAGAGTATAAGCATCACAAGGTGTGGAAAAGTGTATGGAAGCCCCTGCAGACAGAAAGACAGTGTTTGGCTCTATTTTCCTATGATGTAGAAAAAGAAGACTTGTCGAGACATTTGAAGAATTATTTTATTCAGAATTACATCTTGATTGCTCGTGAATGGACCTCACTGATTGGTTTATCAAATTCCAATTATATGAGTAAACAAATAATGACTGTTTTGATTAGAAGCTGGAATTGGGCTTGTATTTAGAAGGAGTAGGATGTTCCGTTGTTGCTTGCTGCTCTGTTCGGTGGTAATTGTGGTGCGGGCTGCCGTTGCATTGATCTTCTTCATGGGAAAGAATGAAAAATAGGAAAAAGATTGGGGTGGAAGAAAAGGTGGGAATTGACTGATTATAACCCAAAGATTTTTTCATTCCTTCAAGTGAAGATTCTTTGTTCCTTTGTTCTCGCAAGCCGAGGGGAGTAGTCCCTGGCGCGTGTCTCCTTGCTTTTACCGGAGTGCCGCTGAGAGGCACGGATGCGAAGCCCCAGTGAGACTTTTGCAGACAGTGTTTGAGGAGTCGAATGAACGAATTTCAAGAATAGGACGAGTTCCCAAACTTTTTGAGAGAATATGTAATATGCTCACGTAGGATAACAAGTGACTCAAAAATCTGAATATGCATTTCTTTTAAATAATCTTTTGAGAATGCCATCCGGTAGCGGTTGTAGCTGGTCTTTGGGTTGCGATCGACCATTGGGTGATGCTTAACATGACCTCTTAAAGTGAGAGGTCGGCTGGGCCATTTGCTGAGAGGTTGGCTTGAGGGATGTGTTTGGAATTTCTAAGGTGAGGGAATTTTCTTGTTGTTGTTTCTTCAGAACCTCTAAGAGTGAGGTTAACTTTGATTTTGGCAAGGTCAAGGGTGGTGATGGAATCCTCTAAAAGTGAGAGGATGGACTTTGGAATGGGTTTATGGGATTTGTCCAAGAGGGAATCTTTATTGCTTCTTCTCGCGAGTTTGTTGTGATTTCAGCAGGTAACTTGATCACGATAGTACCTTCACTCGATGTCTCATTTTCCTTGAGATGGGAGGTTCACTTCGGGGTGATGAAGTTTTTTTTTTTTTTTTTTTTTTTTTTTTTTTTTAACACCCTCTTATCGAGAAAAGCCTTGGATTTGTTTGCTCGCGATAGCCCCTAGTGTATGCCTTAGGATGGTTTTACCTTTTCCCTCTTGGGCTTGGAGGTGGTCCATTCGAGGAGCCCCTTGTATGAGTTTCTTTTGCATTCCGCCTTTCTTGAGCTTGGAGATGATTACTTCCTTTGTGAGTCGAGGAGCCCCTAGTATGGGCTTCTTCCTTAGTGGTCTCAAAACTTGTCGATCTTGAAATGAAAGGGTATTATTTAGTGAGGATAAGGTTATGGCTTCCTATGGTGAGAGGTTTAAACTTCAATCGCTCTTGGATAGCATTCTCAAAAGAGTATTTAAAATAAATGCAAACTCAATTAACCGACTTAAGTAAGGCAGAATGTATTCGGACCATGAGAAAGATATGTGAGCATATTCAATGAAAGCTTATCGATCGAATGGAAAATCAGAGGAGACGCGAGATTGGGAGGTTGGTGAGCCCCAAGTTGATATTCATGCAGCACTTGTGAAGGATAGGAACAACTCCTTGCATTTTCTTTAAATTGCAGTGGCGTGAGCAGCTATTTTCTGATGATGAGCAACAACGGTCTTTGTGCTTGTCTTGACCATATAGAAAGGAGGTCAAGTGGGGAAGAGTGTATGAAAAGTGTATGGTGGAGTATGGAGAGAGTGTATGGAGATGGTGTATGGAGATGGTGTATAGGGATGGTGTATAGAGATGGTGTATGGAGATGGTGTATTGAGATGGTGTATAGAGATGGTGTATAGAGATGGTGTGTATGAAGAAGGAACGGTGAGTTGTTTACTCCAATCAAAGCATTCATTCATTGTTTACTTTATTAGCCGGTGAGTTTATCAGTGAGATTAGCAACCAAGTGATAATTATAAATAAAACAATTCTTCTTGAAAGTAATGCGAGATTATGTCTCAAGTCTAGAGAGAAAAGAAAGAAAGACTCTTTTATTATTGAAGCAACTAATCTAAAGTGGACATTACATATCAATGCCCAAAATGGACGTAAAAAAGACGCACTAGAACCTACAAGACTGAATGAATCTAAATCTTTCCTCGAAGGGTGAGGGTTCCTTCATCAACGAGGCCTTGGGTCTTCCCTTGGTTGATCAATCTTTGAATTGAGCGTTTCAGTTGCACACATTTGTCAGTGGTATGCCCAGCGTACTTGTGGTATCTGCAAAACTTGGATGTATCTAAGTCTTCCTTTGGGTTAATAGGCTTGTAGTTCTCGAGCGGCTTGATCAAATTCTTTCCCACCAAAATGTCGAAGAACTCACCCACAGGCATTCCTAAGTCATCAAAATGTTCCTTGTTGATCTTCTTCTCGGGTATTGATGCCTTTAGTTGGTTGGTGGCCACAGCAAGCATCCTGAATGAGAAATTCTGATGTGTTGGACCATAAGTGGGACCATAAGCATGTGGATGATAGGGACTCTGGAATTGCACAGGAGGAGGATCTCTTCTCAAGCACTCGTGAATGCAAGACAAATGGTATTGCTCAATTTCATGCATGTCTTTGAGGAGGTTGATCACTCCCAACCTCATGTTTGAGACTTCTTTGAGGGCTTCAATGCTTTTCTCCAGAGACATGATGTGGAATTCTGTAAGAACGTACGGCAGAGTCAAGCCAATGAGTTGAATTAGATTCATAAGCATCCTTGAGAAAATATTTGACCTCCACAATTTTGAGTTTGACCGGGCTGAAGTTGCCTACGTAACCCTTACCATTTAAGATATGAGTCTCAGGTCACCGTAGTTCGAGGGGGCCCCGATTGATGATACAACCAGGGTTAAGTTTAAAGAAAGAGAGAGGATGAATGTAAAAGAGGAAGAGGAAGATGACTCGATCCTTGGTCAAATATAAGTGAGGGTGATCTAGACGAGCTAATCGGACTTGGTAAGTTGGCTTAGGTAGGCCCTAGATGGTGGTTTGATCTATATGGGTCGAGAGAGGTTTGATCTAGGTGGGTCTTTGGCTGAAGGGTGCTAGAGATAAAGGATCTAAACTATGGATGGTTTTAAGGCTAAGGGAGCAGACCATGGAAGGTTCAAGAGATGAGAGGTAGAACTTTGAAGGGTCCTAACTTGTAGACCATGGGGGTCTAAGGTAGAGGAGTGGACCATGGATGGTCCAAGAGACGAGGGTGGACCTCGAAGAGTCTCAGGTGGAAGGGTGGACCTTTAATGGTCCTAGATAGAGGGAGTGGACCTCGAAAGGTCTTAAATTGAGGAGTGGACCTTGAAGGGTCCAAGAGAAGAAGAGCAGACCTTGAACGGTCCAAGATATGAGGAGTGTGGACCTTGAAGGGTCCAAGAGATGAGGAGTGGACCTTAAAGGGTCCAAGAGAAGAGGAGTGGACCTTGAAGGGTCCAAGAGAAGAGGAGCGGACCTTGAAGGGTCCAAGAGAAGAGGAGCGGACCTTGAACGGCCCAAGATATGAGGAGTGGACCTTGAACGGTCCAAGATATGAGAAGTGGACTTTGAATGGTCCAAGATTGGGAGAGTGGACATAGTATAGGAAGAGCACCACGAAGGGTCAAAGAGTGGACCTTGAACGGTCCAAGATAGAGAGACCGATCCTAGAGCGGTCCGCAGTAGAGGGTGTGGACCTTGAAGGGTCCAAGAAGTAAAGAGCGGACTTCGAAGGGTCCTAGAAATGGAGAGTGGACCTCGGAGGGTCCTAGAAATGAGGAGCGGACCTCGGAGGGTCCTAGAAATGAGGAGCGGACCTCGGAGGGTCCTAGAAATGAGGAGCGGACCTCGGAGGGTCCTAAAAATGAGGAACGGACCTCGGAGGGTCCTAAAAATGAGGAGCGGGCCTCGGAGGGTCCTAAAAATGAGGAGCGGACCTCGGAGGGTCCTAAAAATGAGGAGCGGACCTCAAAGGTCCAAGAGAAGAGGAGTGGACCTCGGAGGGTCCTAGAAATGAGGAGCGGATCTCGGAAGGTCCTAAAAAATGAGGAGCGGACCTCGGAGGGTCCTAAAAATGAAGAGCGGACCTCGGAGGGTCCTAAAAATGAAGAGTGGACCTCGGAAGGTCCTAAAAAATGAGGAGCGGACCTCGGAGGGTCCTAAAAATGAAGAGCGGACCTCGGAGGGTCCTAAAAATGAAGAGTGGACCTCGGAAGGTCTTAAAAATGAGGAGTGGACCTCGGGGGGTCCTAAAAATGAGGAGCGGACCTTGGAGGGTCCTAAAAATGAGGAGCGGACCTCGGAAGGTCCTAAAAATGAGGAGCGGACCTCGGAAGGTCCAAAAAATGAGGAGCGGACCTCGGAAGGTCCAAAAAATGAGGAGCGGACCTCGGAAGGTCCTAAAAAATGAGGAGCGGACCTCGGAGGGTCCTAAAAATGAAGAGTGGACCTCGGAAGGTCTTAAAAATGAGGAGTGGACCTCGGAGGGTCCTAGAAATGAGGAGCGGACCTCGGAGGGTCCTAAAAATGAGGAGCGGACCTCGGAAGGTCCTAAAAATGAGGAGCGGACCTCGGAAGGTCCAAAAAATGAGGAGCGGACCTCGGAAGGTCCAAAAAATGAGGAGCGGACCTCGGAAGGTCCTAAAAAATGAGGAGCGGACCTCGGAGGGTCCTAAAAATGAAGAGCGGACCTCGGAAGGTCCAAAAAATGAGGAGCGGACCTCGGAAGGTCCAAAAATGAGGAGCGGACCTCGGAAGGTCCAAAAATGAGGAGCGGACCTCGGAAGGTCCAAAAAATGAGGAGCGGACCTCGGAAGGTCCAAAAAATGAGGAGCGGACCTCGGAAGGTCCTAAAAAATGAGGAGCGGACCTCGGAGGGTCCTAAAAATGAGGAGTGGACCTCGGAAGGTCCTAAAAATGAGGAGTGGACCTCGGAAGGTCCTAAAATGAAGAGCGGACCTCGAAGGGTCCTAAAATGAGGAGCGGACCTCGGAAGGTCCTAAAAATGAGGAATGGTTAAGCATTTTATTTACAAAAGCCCTTTAATTTTTTATAGAACCTACTCTTGGTTGGAAGGGATACCCCTTTTCGCAACTAACTAAAGGTCCTAAAGTGGTGGATCCTAACGACTAACCGTCTCATATAGACATTTAATATGATATATATATGGGAAGTACTACGGACCTATGATAAGACAAGATCTAGCATTCAAACTTTACATGGTACGTCCTTTAAAAGGAAAATCAATTTTTAGTGCCTTTATAGATCTTGACTTATCATTGATTCGTAGTGACTTAACATAAAGACCTTATTAATTGTCTACATAAAAGCTAGTCAAACCAACCGGTCACATGGAGTGTATTCCTAGAAAAGTGGGTGACGCAAGGGTTAGGTTTTAGGCTCCCACCGTGCAGCCGAAGCGCACCGATGAGTGGATGGCCAAGTGAGACTCGGAAGGGAGGCGACATGATCACCACACTTCCCGCACTTTGGCTTCTCCGAAGGGTAAAAGGGTGTCCGTGCAAAGGTGACACGGACTCTAGTGGTAGTGTGAGGTAAAGAAGTCTAATTCTTTTTAAAGAAAAAAAGAGAAAGATTTTTATTTACATGAAATGCATGCATGCAATGCAACAGTTAAGAATAGGAGAGAAAGAAAAAGGAAGTAAAACACAACACCATACAAGAAAACGAAAGTCTGACCCACTTAGTTTGAAAAAATTTCAAAACAGTCCCCAGCAGAGTCGCCACTGTGAATACCCCGTCCCGATGCAACGCGCATTCGAAAGTTTGAAATAATTAATTATATAAAGTCGGATCGAAATGGGATATTCATTTAGTGACACTCGCTTTAAACCATATTAAAAATATTAGTTTAATTTTGAGAGTCGCCACGCCACTTTGATATAGCCCAAAGCTTTGAAAAAAGGCTAAACAGTTAATTGGGTTCGGGGGTCAAGTTACAACAGAAGAAGAAACGCTATCACTCCTATTGCCCGACGGATCGGTCTTTCTAGCATGTGGGGTGTTGGTTGTGTGCGGTGTTTACGGGAATAGATAGAAGAAACGGGATCATGCATAAGGAGGAGGGGAGAGAAAGAATTTATTGATGATCACACCCTAGAACCTTTGATTTAGGCCCTCGGAAGGTGCACTAATCAACGTTCATCCTTGGGGAATTGTTGATCATGGGATAATTATAACTAAGGTGGAAGGAAAGAAATAGTTCCTAGATCCATTGGGTTTCTTAGGGCGAAACCTTAGATCATCCTCGGCTATGAACAATTAAATATATTAAAACAACCCTAAATCTAGCATATATGGCATAAGCAAGAAATAAAGCAATTAAAATATATTAAGCATGCAAACAATAATAAAGAACAAGAATATTAAAAAGAGAGTCTTACCAATTGTAGCAAGACTTGGAAGTCGAATCTTGGCGATTCGAGAGGAAAAGAGGAGCTAAAGGTTAAAGCAAGTATGGCTTGCTTCTCCCGGAGAAATTATGTTGAGAATATGGGGAGCCGGGCACCCCTATTTATAATACCTCGGTACCTGGGCTGGGCTTCTAAAGGGTCGATCGGCTCTAGGATGGAAGGGTCGATCGGCTCTAAATAAAAGGGTCGATCGGCCAATGCACGGGCAAAGGGCCGATCGGCTCTTCCAACTGGCGTCCTTTCCAAGCTGATAGCGACGGCGCAGTACGGAAGAATTAAATGGATTAGGGTTTTTAGGGTTTCCCTAGGGTTTCTAATTAATATCAACCGGGCCAGGTATTTGGAATACCTTTTTTCGGACCGGGTACTAACAACAACTGACAGTATACCGAACTCTTTCGTCTCTGACTGCTGTTTGGGGGCCAGTTGCCCTGTAAGTCGGCGGGCAGGAGTCCCGGCGGTGGAAACATAGGAATCTTGGGGTAGCATCTTGATGTATCCGGGACTATTAAGAAGAGGAGGAGAACCCTCTTCTGTCTTTGCGGTAAAAGTGCCATCGGAGTTGAGACTGATAGTCAAACCATGACTTGCGACTACCCCCAGTAGGTCATCAATTTGAGCCTTATGTCGAAGTCTCATTTGTTCTACCAACTGGATCCAATGCGGTCCTGTTCGAGGGATTTTGGAGGACGGAGCAACGTTATCCCCATCAATACCGGGCGATGCGGACATTACGAAACCCGGAGTCGAAAAAAACGGTGAAGCGGACGGTGTGCTTGACTCCTCCCAACTGATCAAACGGTGACCCGGTGCCCGAGACCAAGCTTTGTGCGGAGTCTGCGGAAAGGACATGAAGGTTCGGATGTCCGGGAATGGAAGGAGGGTAGGTGTTTGGGCTTTAGGCTCATGCAACATGCAGTTATTTGTTCACGTTTACTTAAAACATGTTTTATTAACCTAATCGGTTGGAAAAGATTGCTCTTCTTTTCGCAAACTACTCGATTCTGGATCGGTGGGCCCCGTCACTACGTCTATAAGCCCCTCGTATTCCACCCGTATTTCGACCTCCCAGGGTGGACGGCCCGGGCGAGGGTCCTATAGGGCAAGCGGGTCCCACCGATCGAAAGAAAACGATCCTAAAAGTCTCGGGCGGGTAATCGAGTCTTAACGAGCATTCGATGTAAATTACGGACAAAGCCGACGTCGAAAGTCAAGATCATGTCCGAGGGCTCGACAAAAAGTCGGCATGATTTGGACCGATAAGCGTCCACGATTGATCTTGACTTGTCGTCGCTTAAGCCGTAATTAGGCATGGAATAGTCATTAATCCTTGATGACTCGGTGTCAATGCCGGGAGTCGTGTATAATTTGTGCCGCCGTGAGCCGAAGTCGTGGCGCCGGTCAATATCTTGGTCAAAGTCTGCGGCGGAAAACCGGCGTAACTTCGGCGATTAGGGACCCGAAAGATATTGAGTCGGTATGCCGACAAAGGCTTGAAAGGAAAGGTCTATACACGGACAGGCATGACACGCACAGACTAAAAACCAACCGGGTCTCGGACAAAGTGTGTCACGGACAAGTGCATGGTCGACACGCGGCTCCATGGGATGTTTGGGTAGTCCTGTGCTCATCCGAGAGGCGTAATAAGACCAAACGGACCGCGACAAGGATTTCCCCGGGTTAAGGACGTAGTGTGCAGTGTACGGTCACGTGCGCGTAGTGTGCAAGCAGTCTATATTCTTTTTCTGAGTAAAATAGAAATTTTTTTTATGTGTCTTAAAAATATGATGCATGATTTTATTTTATTTTTTGAGAATTTTCTTCTTCTTTTTTTTTTTGAAAATCCCTTTTTTTTTTTGAATTTTTTTTTATGAGCACATAAGCACGTAAGCACGAAAATTCCGACAGTTAGGGACATTATTCCGACAGTCAAAATTTTGACTTTCTCCGAGGCGGCCAAAACAACATGAAAACTGTGCAAAAAATCAACACACACGCAAAAATGATTTTCAAAGCCGGGACGGAAGCTTGACCCTCAAAAGCTTTTTTTTTAAAACGGTGATACCGGTACGTGGGATTGTTAGACCACAATTTATCCCCGACTCGTGTTAGGAGGCGATAACGGGAAATTTAGTGGTTTCCACCAATATACCAAATACCATTTTTTTAAAAAAAAAGCTTAGTCCCCAGCGGAGTCGCCACTGTGATGATGTTGCCATTCGCGGGAAAATTCGATTTTTGCGTTTCTTTGAAAAACCAAATAAAACCGGAAAACGGAGTCGCCACGCCATTTTAATTTTGAAGGCCAAAACTTTGAAAAATGCCCGAGATCAGAGATTTAGGTTCGGAGGTCATGTTACGCGTCGGGAAGGACGTTAGTGTGCACCCGACGCGCCTCGTAAAACGAGTCTTCCAAGCTGAAAATCATTTGTGTGTGTGTGTGTGTGTGTGTTTTGGCCAAAATAAGTTGAAACTCAGAAAAGTAAAAATTGGGATATCTTTTTAAGACTTTAAACTGATCCCATGATTTTTTGGAAGATTTTTGGGTTGAGATTTGGTACTCAAAAGACCTTTTGAAGTTGAGAGCCATTTCTGCCAGAATGAAAAAGGCAGTGGACCTTTGATTTTGAAAGGGATTCAAGGGTCTTAAAACTTCATAATCTGGATAAACTCAGAGAATGAAAGTTGTTCTAGACACCTTAAATAAAGTTTATGCGAAGGAATTTTCCATTTTGGAGAAGATTTGAGGGGTCAAAACCTTCTGGAAACCTCAGATATGAGATCTGGATTCCCAGAAGCTGATGAACTAGCCTCTGAAAGAAAATTTGAAAAGAGGAGTTTTACTCACCCAAAAAATAAGGTAAAAATATGTCTGGAAAGCTCTGGATGTTGACTACAAAAAGTATTTTGTAGTCAACACCAAATTCCAAGTTCATCTGTGTCCAAAAATTAAGACCATGGACTGAGGTCTGAGAAAATTGCTACTGGACAGCAACTTCTCAAGAAAGAAAATATGATTTTAAGGGGGGTTTTGCATCCATGTTTGTCCCCATTTCCCTAGGTTTTGGTTAGTGATCACTAGACATTTTAGTGGTGAATCAACTATACCAAACCATCCTTGGGGTACATTAGGACTAAGCATTTCATTTGCTTGGGAAGGGGAATTTTATCCTTTGAAATCAAGATTTTGTGCTTGAAAATGGTTTTTAGGGTTTTGAAAATGAGTTTTCTTTGCAAGAAATTAAGAAAGCTTAAAAATAATGTTGATCTTTGTAGAAGATCATCCATGGAGATGGTCTTCCATGGTGATCTTCTTAGATCTAGAGCAAGAAGATGAAAGAACTACATTTTGTAGTTTGAAGATGCATGCATGGTTGAGATTTAGGGTTAGGAAGAGGAGGGTTTACCAATCTTCCTTGTGTTCTTGAGTGTTTGGCTTGAGTGTATGAGTGTTTAGGGCTTTAATATGAGAGTGAGTGGATGAGTATGAGTTGGGAAAGATTGGAGAGAAAAAGGTGACAATTCTTGTGAATTCTCACTGTTTTCTCTCTATATTTCGCCAGAGGTTCGGTGCAAAATGTGTTCTTCCTCCTTATTTTTGTGACTGGAGGGCTCAATTTATAGCCCTCTGAAAATAGCAAACTCATCCGCGCGGATGGATCCCCTCAGCGTGCACTGTTCATTAAATGCAGCTTCAGCTTTGGACAAGGGGAATAATCTTTTTCAAAATTCAAATTAACGCGGTTTTTTGTGTCTCCAGCCATTGCTATTTGTGGTTTTATTCTTTTGTTTTTCTTTTTAAGATTCTTTTTAAGGTTTAACCTTAAATAACAATGCCCATTTTACCCTCACTTTGTTAGGAAAGTTAGGATTGTTAGGAATTGTTAGAAATGTTATAACTTTCGTTAATTTTCTAACGAAAATTCTAACAAGCTCAAATTGGAGCACTTACAGGTACATTACTTAAGAGTTATAATTGTGTCCTGAATCTCTTAGTTGCGATTTTCGTGTACTCTTGGAAATTTGCTCTTTGTTGATAATTTTGATCCATTTTTATAAAGTTCAGAGTACACCATCATCTTTTAAGTTAATGAATTTGTTTATCAAAGTAGCAACACTAGGCAAGTCTTGTGATGAGTATTCCTTTGATGTGAATGGAATTTGACCCCCCCTTGTGATTTTAAAAAAAAAAGAAGAAAAAAAAGAAGAAAAAAAAAAGAAAAAAAAAAAAAAAAAAAAAAGAATGAGAGCAATGGCAATGCAATGTATACTCGGTGAAACCTCCAGACGCGTAGATTAATTGGTTAGGGATTATTCTAGCTTAACCAGATTTCTGGGTATGCAGTAGTGTTATGGAGGAAGAGCTTTACCGCCGTGATGGTCCGTATCAAGCTCGATACCGAAGTGGCTAACTCTCAAAACCTTTAAATAAATCTCTACTTAGTATTAGGGGCATGGAGTTCGCTGCTACAGTGTTCCCTACTTGAACGGTAGTAGATTTTAAAATGTGCTTCAATGATCAAGTTTGGGGGGGGGGTTGTAAGTGGTTCATGGGAGTATTCATTCTTTGTGTTTTAAATGTGTTGTTGTTTGATAAATGAAGTCAATAAAATAAAAGATGGTTGGTGTACTTAGCTTTGTAAAAATGGATCTTGGTTGTGAGTAAAGGGAGAAATGATAGTGCATAGAGAGATTTATGGTGTAATTATAATGGTTAAGTAATATTCTACAATTAATGGAAAATATATTGATACTTGCATTGTGGGAAATCTTATCCTGCGGTTGATGGTATTTTGTGATTTGCTGCAATTGTGGAACATGCAAGAATGAAGGGACATAGTTGATTATTTGGTAGAGTAGGTTGTTTTTATTTTTGTGTTCGTTTAGTTGTTATGTTTATAGTTTAGTTTGGTATTTGCTCGAGGACTAGCAAATGTCTAAGTTTGGGGGTATTTGATGAGTGAGTTTTACACTCATCCATTGACTACTTTTTGAACTTATTATTTGCTTAATCCTTGAGTTTTGTGTTTAATGGATGTTTTTAGTGTTTTTAGTTTCAGTGGTTCAAGTTTGGAAATTGGAAACAATCTGTGAATAAATCAAGCGGAAAAATGTTACTATGCAAAAATGGGACGGACCGAATGCAAGTGGGTTCTAAACAAATAAAGGCCAAGGCAATTGAAGTGTTATAGTGGCTGGGCCAAGATGAGAAGGAAGGGCAAACATGAATGCAGTTGGGCCAAAGGAGTTGGGCCAAGTGTTGAAGCCCGGCTGAAGGAAAGAGAAGAAAATCGCCACAACTGTCTGCCAGTGTGGGCGACCGTACATGGACTTGTGGGCGGCCGCACATGAAGTGTTGTTGGAGACCAAATGTTTCTGGAGAAGTGGGCGACCGCCCAAGGGGGTAGTGGGCGACCGCCCACGAGGCGATTTGAGTACGGTTCCAGGCGGATTGGAACTGACGGGAGATAAATAATTCTTATTTATTGTGACTGTTCATGTGCAAATTAAGGGTTTTAATGGCAGCTGGGAGTTAAAGGAAGACAATTGCTATTTAGTTTTAAGTATTATTGTTTTTTTTAGATGATCAATTTTTACCATAGCTTCTTTTCTTCAGAATTTTCTTAAAAAACTTCTTGGTGTTCTTGCTTTTTCATGGCTAACTAAACTCTTTAGTTCTTGGAATTGGAGGTAACATTTTATGTTTTAAGTTTTACTTTTCATTTTTATCTTTGTAGTACTTGGGATTATCAAGTTGTTTTCAATGGAATTTTAGAACTCTTGTCTTGACCAAATAATTGTTCTTGAATTATTTAGAATTTCAATTGTGAACCGCCAAATTTACAATTGAAATTAGTCTTGGCTTGATTTTCACAATTTGTTGAATCCCCGCCAAAAGATTCATAAGAATTGTGGTTTATTTGGTGTTCTTAAGTTCTAAAATGGGTTTCTAACTAATCTATGAACGGGCCAAGGGAATAGGTTAGTTAGAAACACTTGATTGCAAATCACCCGCCAAAGTGTCCCAATCATACTTTTGTAAGAACAAAACCCCAAGTGTACTTTGATTGATGAATTGTGAAACTTGAGCATAATTTGTGAAACCAATTCCGGGAATTTTCTCCTTATTATTGAAATCTTTTATACTCACTTTTACTTAATTTTTGCAAACACATTAGTCTTAAACAAATCAACAAATCCTTCACTTTACAAACTTTTTGTTATAGCAGTAATTCCTACACTTTAAATTTCGTGTCTCTGTGGTTCGACCCGACTTACCTTATTTACAAATCACTTGTAGATAGTTGAGTTGGAAATTTATTTTTTGACGTTTCGAAGTTCGTCACCCTACAAGATCAGAAAGATATTTTCTTGTCATGTGTAAAACCTGTGTTGAGGGAGGCCATTGGAAAGGGATGGTACCCAGATCTAAGAGAAATGGTTGGAATGGGCACTCGGAGCGAGAACGGGCTGTTTAACCTCACTCCAAGTCCAAATGCCAATAGTAATAGTGGAAGCGGAGGATTCCGATACCGGATAACTAACCCAGTTTCTGCAATGGCGCCTAAAGGAAGGGATGTGGTCAAGGACAGCGGCGTGAATAATCTGCAAGGAGGTAACAATGGGCTTAGTGGCGGAAGATTCCAGCCGAAGCAGCAGCGAAAGTTTGACGACTTGGTGTGAATGTGTGCCCAAATTCTAAATTTTTGTTTTTAGATCGGATTCACGCGAGTTTGAAAACATCCGGTTTAATTTGAAAAACGGAGTCGCCACACCATTTTGATTTCCTCGAAACTTTGAAAAAAAGGTTTTTAGGGTTCGGAGGTTAAGTTACCCCTTGGGAAGAACGGATCGTCGTTCACCCAAGGTGCCTTGCCGTAGCAAATCTCCCTAGATTCCATTTTTCGTGCTTGCTTGCGTGCTTTCTTGTGTGCATGTGTTGAAAAGAGGGGGGGGGGAATGTCCCAAGTCGTCTTCCGGACGTACAAACCATTTAGTTGGTTGTCGCTCGGGATTCCTTGGATTTTTATGTGTTCGGGACTTTGATCCCGTCCTCATCTTGGACTTGTGATCATCGCTATTTGACCTTGGGTCTTGCGTGATCGAGAGAAGGACTCTCTTTATAGTCAAAGATGAGGTTCTTTAGGAAAGGAGTGACCTTAGCCCATCAATCATATGCCTTGAGACGATTGAGCTTATATGGGAGCTATCATGCTCGTCTCAAGCGATAATCGGAGATATAGGTTCAAGGTTTTATCCCTTTCTAAAGAGATTGTGGTACCTTTAATGGAAGAAACGATGTAAAGATAGGATCTTTACACCAGTCCGTTCCGAAGGTTGCTAATGGGGACATGGGGGAATGCATATAAAAATGACATTTTTAGTGAAAAGATGACATTTTTGGGTGCAAAGGATGCTTTTGATTTGCAAATGATGCTTTTTGATGTAAAGAAAGGATTTTTATGCAAAGGATGCATTTTTTATAGGAAAATAGCATTTTTAGGCAAAGGATGCTTCTTTCATGCAAAGAAATGATCTTTAATGCAAAGGATGCATTTTTATGTGTGAAAATGAGTTTTAGGATGCAAAGGATGCAATTTGAATATAAAGATTATATTTTTATATGCAAAGGATGCATAAAGATACCATTTTTATATAAAAAAGGGATTTTTAGGTGCAAAGGATGCACCTTTAATGCAAAGATTACATTTTTATGGTCAAAGGATGCTTATTTCATGCAAAGGATGCAAAGGGGGAGGGGGTATGATTTATATGAATAAAGATAGGATCTTTAACAACAAATACCAAGTCCCAAGCAAGATAATAGTAATATATGAATGCAAGGAGCAATTATGTCACATAAACAAGCATAATGCAAGGTGAAGGGGTGAGAGGTTTCCAATGGTGGTGACCTCTTCTTCTTTGGATCTTGCCTAGTGGATGGACCAACTTGGAAGGCTTCGAGGAGGAGGGAGGTGGCTTCTTGGCACTCTTCAACTTCTTGGATTTTCGCAGCAGGGCTTGAACAGAGCTTTTGATACTGAATATGGTCTGTTGTTTTGTTGTTAAAATGGGTAGAGGAGGGCTCTATTTATAGGCAGTCTGGATAAGGCTAATGAGGCCGTGCGGCTAGGAGTTCTCTCCTAATGCAGCCGTGCGGCATTATCCTGTATGACTCAGCATGTTTCTAGAATCATGCAAGGTGGCAATTCTAGAAGGATTCCAAATACAAAAAAAACGTGCTCTTTTATTTTAAATCGGTCCCTTCATTCCTCGAAAGGTTCGGAACAGTTCTGGAATTGCTCTCGGACTTTAGGAAAGTCAGGGAAATTGCCGAAAAATTTAACCGAAAGGCATGAGCCAGATTTGGGTACTTACACTTGGGTAAAGATAGGATCTTTACACCGGTCCGTTCCGAAGGTTGCTAATGGGGACATGGGGGAATGCATGTAAAAATGACATTTTTAGTGAAGAGATGACATTTTTGGGTGCAAATGATGCTTTTGATTTGCAAATGATGCTTTTTGATGTAAAGAAAGGATTTTTATGCAAAGGATGCATTTTTTTTATAGGAAAATAGCATTTTTAGGCAAAGGATGCTTCTTTCATGCAAAGAAATGATCTTTAATGCAAAGAATGCATTTTTATGTGTGAAAATGAGTTTTAGGACGCAAAGGATGCAATTTGAATATAAAGATTACATTTTTATATGCAAAGGATGCATAAAGATACCATTTTTATATAAAAAAAAGGAATTTTTAGGTGCAAAGGATGCACCTTTAATGCAAAGATTACATTTTTATGGGCAAAGGATGCTTATTTCATGCAAAGGATGCAAAGGGGGAGGGGGTATGATTTATATGAATAAAGATAGGATCTTTAACAATAAATACCAAGTCCCAAGCAAGATAATAGTTATATATGAATACAAGGAGCAATTATATCACATAAACAAGCATAATGCAAGGTGAAGGGGTGAGAGGTTACCAATGGTGGTGACCTCTTATTCTTTGGATCTTGCCTAGTGGATGTACCAACTTGGAAGGCGTCGAGGAGGAGGGAGGTGGCTTCTTGGCACTCTTCAACTTCTTGGATTTTCGCAGCAGGGCTTGAACAGAGCTTTTGATACTGAATATGGTCTGTTGTTTTGTTGTTAAAATGGGTAGAGGAGGGCTCTATTTATAGGCAGTCTGGATAAGGCTAATGAGGCCGTGCGGCTAGGAGTTCTCTCCTAATGCAGCCGTGCGGCATTATCCTGTGTGACTCAACATGTTTCTAGAATCATGCAAGGTGGCAATTCTAGAAGGATTCCAAATACAAGAAAAACGTGCTCTTTTATTTTAAATCAGTCCCTTCATTCCTCGGAAGGTTCGGAACAGTTTCAGAATTGCTCCCGGACTTTAGGAAAGTCAGGGAAATTACCGGAAAACTTAACCAGAAGGCATGAGCCAGATTTGGGTACTTACAGAAGCCCCTCGGCAACGTCACTTGCAGGGCGAGTGGGGTTGTCGATAGAAAAGGATCCGATCTGGCGAATGCCGAGACGGATTAGGTGACCAAGGTGGTCGAGTGGCTGAACCTTTGGAAGGCTACCTACGTATCCCAAGTGGGAATCAAGCCAGGCCGTAGTTCAGAAAAGATCCGCAGGGGAATGGCGGAGAGAAGTTGGTCTCTTACTGAGAAAATAGAAGAGAAAGTGACCTAGGAGGTCAGGCGATTGATCCTACTGGGGATATGCTAGAAGTGACCGATGTGGTCGGATATCTGGACCTTTATGAGGGGCTACTTCACCACTGAGGAGTGATGAATGACAAAGGGGTGACCAAAGTGGTCGGATGGCTGGACCTTTATGAAAGGCTGCCTCACTACTGAGGAGCGGTGATGGAAGAGGGTGACCACTGCGGTCGGATGGCTGGACCTTTTATGAAAGGCTACCTACGTATCCCGGAGGAATCAAGCCATAGTCGTAGTTCAAGCATCACTAGATAGTTAGGAACGATGTCTAGGATCCTTGAGGTTTTGACAATTAATGGAGGTTGTCACCTGAGGTGACTAAAGCTTACGTCACTATCGAGGAGATAGAGGTAGCTGAAGTTTGGAAAACTTGAGCGTACTTCTCAATCTGTGATAGAGGTAGCTTAAGTTTAGAGAACTTGAGCGTACTTCTCAATCTGTGATAGAGGTAGCTTAAGTTTAGAGAACTTGAGCGTACTTCTCTATTCGTGATAGAGGTAGCTTAAGTTTGGAGAACTTGAGCGTACTTCTCTATTAGTGATAGAGGTAGCTTAAGTTTGGGGAACTTGAGCGTACTTCTCTATTCGTGATAGAGGTAGCTTAAGTTTAGAGAACTTGAGCGTACTTCTCTATTAGTGATAGAGGTAGCTTAAGTTTAGGGAACTTGAGCGTACTTATCTATTCGTGATAGAGGTAGCTTAAGTTTAGAGTTCTGACAATTCGGAGGTTGTCACCTAGCGTCATTCCGTTATAACGAAAGTAACGGAGGCGACTGGGGAGGAAAGTCTATTTGCTTAGGAGATAACGGATATCCTTTGGAAAACGACGTTATCCTAGTTAAAGGATAACAGGAATTATATGTCCAAGTGGAAAGTCCAGGGGCAAAATTGTAATTTCTGCTCAGGGCGAAAGAAGCCGCCCGGCGTGAGACGGGGAAAAAGAAGCCGTACGGCTAGAAGTCTAATTTTTCCAGATTATTTAAAACAGATTTGAACAGGCATTGGGCATTGTTGCCGCCCATCTACTGTCGAGGAAGAGAGAGAGGAGGGAGAGAATTTTCTTCAAAATCCTTCAATTCCCTTGCTTCTATTGATTAAGATGGATCCGGAGGGGAATCCTATGCCAAGGCAAGCGAGAAGGAACATCTCGGAGGCCGCTCGGAGGAGGAGGAAAGAACTCGTTCGTACGGAGAGGAAGTATGACTTCTTTACGCCTCCATCGGAGCTCTATCCGGGTAGGAGGGAGCACAAATCGACAAATCCTCAATCGATTGGGGTAAGCATTCTTAATTTGCTCAATTCTGTCGATTTTGATTGAATTTGGATTGGTTCTAGGGCTTGACTCGAGTTTTAGGAATTTCTCGAATTTTTCTAGGATTTTTGATGATGATTTTGGAATATTAATAATTAACCTATGAGGCTAAGAAGATGCATGTGCAATTTTCTTGAGAAATAATGAGAATGACCCATTTTTGAAAATAAATTGAGAAAATAATTGTCTAAGATGTGACGGAGTCCTTGCATGTGCTAGAACTAGGTCAAATTTTGATCATGGATGCTAAAACGGGATTTTGGATGATGAAAAGGATTCATGCATGCCATTTTTGAGAAAAAATTAATGCTTATGTGCAAATAATTTTGAAAATTGTGATTTTGTGCTTAGGATAGCAATGTGCTTGACACGATGCGTTTCAAGTGATGAAAGACACGTTTTTCATGCAAAGGATGCTAGAAAAATTTTATTGAATGCTTTTCTTTTGAAAACATGTGCACCTTTGAATATATGCATGCTTTTGAAATGAGGTGAAGGACTGATACGTTTCTTTTGCTGTGCTTGTCTACAGGAGAACAAGTCTAGGGGGCCTTCCGAGATTGCAGAGAGGCTGTGGCAGAGGCGGTGGTTGACCGGGCTGACATGTGATGTCATCTATCTGGGGGACCGCTTCTCTAGGCAGCATGGCCATATCCCTCCACTGGATGCCATTACCCCCCCATGATCCTCCAGCACGGATGCTGCAGCCCCGGGATTGGTCGGCGGATGACATAGAGAGATATCAGGAAGGTATAGCAGCTGAGGAGTATTTTGACATGGCTACCCCTTATGCTACTTTTGTGGAGCAGCGATTAAGGACGCCACAGAAGCTAGTGAAGCTGGCTGTCACTCAGGGATATGGGGAGGCCGAGCCTGCTGACCCGTCGATGCCTCCTGCTCATCTCTCTTATGTAGTCAATGGGGTACCGAGGAGGTTCAGGATACCTGTCCCCGACACTAGGGAGCCCCAGTATACTCTGCCGCCTGACAGCACTGGAAATACACTTTAGGGTCTTTTCCCTTTTTAGACTTCTTTGCCTTTTGCCATTCTGAGATTTTCTTTTCTTTTTCTCAGGTTCCAGCTCGGACTTATGACGGCTTGGTCAAGCAGAATAGGGGCTGGAAAGATGTATGTCGATCCCTTTTGAAGAAGCTGGCTTGCGCTTCAAAGGTCGCAGCGAACGTGCAGGAGCCTGTGCGCAAAAGGAGGCATGTAGGGGGCACGACATCCACCTCATTGGCTTCAGAGTACTCCTCTAGAGCCATGCCTCGGGGACGGGGACCCAATGCCGGCATTCTAGAGCATCTGGCGGAGTATGAACATGTGAATGTTCATCTTTCTGATGTGAGCGACAGTGAGGACTTGATGAGAGAGGCGAGCCTTTATGAGTTGAGTAGTGATGAGGAAGAATCGGAGGCCTAGGAGGTCTCTAGAATCGATTTAGGAGGAAAAACAAACAATGAACAATTTTATGCACAACTTGTTTATTTTTTGCTTTATTTTGGCGCCGATGGGGCGAAAACAATGTATTAATGTTTTATTTGCTTTTTAAATTTATGCTTTATGAATTTGCATATTACTTGAGCCTCGGGGCAGTTTTTTGCTTGGAATTGGGGCTGAAACTGGGCCAAAATGATTTGTGATGACACATAACTGCATGGTTAGTGTTTGGATATGTTTTTGTACAGGTTTTTGTTGGAAAAGTGGGGTGAAAACTCCCTTTGGGCAGCAACTTGGTTGCTGCAGATTTTTTCTCACATCAGGCAAATGAAGCCGTGCGGTCTGGTCTCTGGAGCAAATGAAGCCGTGCGGCTTACAGTTCTGTCTGGACTGGTTATTTTTAGAATAAAACCAAGGCTTGGCCATTTCATTTCATTTTCACTCTAGACTTGTCCCAACTGTTCCCAGAGCACATATTTGACCTAAAGACATCAACTTTGATCATTTTGCAATGGAGAAGCCCGTTAGATTGCAAAGGGGGAAAAGAGACCGCTTTCTATCCGATCTTCAATCTTGGGTGAGATATAACTTTCAATCTCACAAGGGGCTGTTTGATTCTTCTTTCAAGATCAAATCTTTATGGCATTTGAGAGATCTCCCGCCCGATTGGGATCTTTTGAGAGCAGCAGCAAGGTTTTGAGACGTCCGGAGACACGTTTACTGCTTTTCTTACAATGAGATTGTCCCAACTTATGAAGACTTCCGAGCCTTGATTGGGGGTCCAGAAATCGAGGCTATATCGATTCCTCTGATCGGAGATGTGCCGGTGGCGGCAAAGTTGGCATCTTTTCTGCACATATCTCTGGGAGAGGCTGAGGGGATGATGATAGCCCCGGACAGGATTGACCTTTCTGATATCCCGGGCAGGTTCGGGTCTCCGGATATGGCTACGACCACGGTGGCTATGGATGCCTTTATCCTCTGCATATTCTCTTCTCTGTTCACCGCTGAGTCCGTGGGGATCTATCATGGTGGTCTCTTGGACATGGTTAGGGATTGCATGGCTGGGAAGGACATTGTCCCATTGGTTTTGGGTGAGACCCTGCATGGTATTGATAGGATGGCTAGAGGAGACCGTTTCATGAGGTCTGGGAGTCTGGCCGTGTTGACTTTGTGGCTGCAGGAGAGGCTCGGGGCTTTGCCAGGGGCTTTACCGACTCAGTGCCCTTGGGTGATTTCCCGGAGGGGTTTACCTCGACAGCAGGACCAGGGTGACTGGGAGCTGATGATGGCTAGGTTATCCACTTCGGATATTTGCTGGTGGGTACCTCACTAGAGGCTGCAGACCAGGTAGACATTTCAGGAGTCCTATATAGTGAGGGTTCCAGGGTTCTGCTGGTCATCCTTCTACATACCCTGTTTGGTATCCAGGCAGTTCGGGGCCTTACATGAGCCGTTGGGCGATTGGGAGGACATCCGTGCCATGGAGGTGGTGCCATTAGATATGAGAGATCCAGCCAGCTTCTTATTCTTCTCGAGGGCTTGGACATATGCTGCTTTCCCACCCAGGGCTATCTTCAGGAGCAGGAAGAGTACCATCTTGACTACGGTCTACTTGGATTGGTATGAGAGGGAGATGGGAGCGACTCAGGTCATATTGGGAGAGAGGCGTCAGTCTTTATTGGGGGCTGACGGTGACTCGAACAGGACTCTGAGGGAGACTGAAGCTAAGGCGAGTCACCATAACCAGTCGGGTGACCTTATCAAAGATATGGAGGCTCGATATAAGAGGCTTTCTGAAGTCGCTCCCTTGACTGAGGCTAAGAGGGAGGAAGTGCGGACTCGTGCCCGTGTTGAGAGGGCACTTATTGACACCGGTTTGATGGAGGCTCCAGTGAGGATACCGGAGATCGGGATGAGGGAGACCGACATCTTGGAGAAGAAGAGAAAGAAAACTCGACGGGGTCGAGGTAAAGGGAAGAAGACCAAAGAAGACTTAGTGAATGACGACTAACAGATCTTTTCTTAGGATTCCCTTATTGCCATTTTTGCAAACACAGTAGTTTATTAGGCATTTTATTGTATTTTAGATCTTTGTAGCAGGTTAGCAGAGTCAAGAGTAGACCGTGCTTGAACTCATCAAGAAGTTTTTAACTTGTAATGAACAAGAGATATTATCTTAGAAATTAATCAAGACACAATTTCATGGAAATTTCAGATGTCTTATTGATTAGGACCCGTTTTATGAAAATTTGAATATCTTTTATTATTGTTTAGGATGCGTTTCATGGAGACTTAATCGCCCTTTTTATTGTTTAGACCAAACCATAAATGGCTGCCTACGTTCCCCTTTTACAAGAAAGACTAAGGGGCTCAGGTCTTCGTAGTTCATTCTGGTGAACTCTTGAATTTTTTTTTTAATTTTTTTTTATTATTATTTTTTTATGTGCAGCCCTGTTTTTTGCCTAGACCGCCCTTTTTGGGTTTTCAGCCAAGCTGGGTATTACTCTTTTTGCACTAAGATTTTTTTTCTTTTTTTTATTTTCTTTTTTTTTATATTATTTTTTTTTAGACATAGTACCTTCGGAGCTTATCACCGTTGACTGGGTGGACAAAGGGATTGCCGTCCAGGTCTGCAAGTTTCATGGCTCCTCCCGATAGTATCTTCTGCACCACATATAGGCCGATCCAAACGGGTTCCCATTTTCCCAAGGGGTTGTCTCTGGTAGGGGGCTTCACTTTCAGCACTAAGTCACCCTCTTTGATGTCTCTGGCCTTGACCTTTTTGTCAAATGCTCTGGCCATTCGCCTCTGGTAGGCTCGGGTGTGCTCCATGGCTTTTAGCCTTCTTTCATCGAGCAGGGCCAACTCATCATGCCGGCTACGTAGCCATTCTACTTCGTTGACACTGTTTTCCAGGAGGACCCTTAATGACGGGATTTCCAACTCTACTGGTAACACTGCCTCCATCCCGTAGGTTAGGGCAAAAGGAGTTTCTCCTGTGGCTGTTCTGACAGACGTTCTGTAGCCCCAGAGTGCCAGGTACAGCTTTTCGGGCCAATCACGACCACGGGTGGCCATTTTCCGGATGATCCGTTCGAGCGTCTTATTATCGGCTTCCACGGCTTCGTTAGTCTGAGGTCTGTATGGGGATGACTTATGGCGAGTGATTCTGAATTCTGACAGTAACCTATCGCAGTCTCCTTCAAAGTGCGACCCATTACCAGAAATGATCTCATTGGGCACTCCATATCTACACATTATGTTTTCCTTGATAAACTGGGCCACCTTCTTGGAAGTGAGGACCTTGTAGGACTTGGCCTCTACCCACTTGGTGAAGTAGTCGATGGCTACTAACACAAATTCATGCCCATTGCTTCCTGCCAGGGCTATCTTCCCTATCACTTCAATACCCTAAGTTGCAAATGACCAAGGAGTCGTCATGCAGTACAGGTCATGAGGCGGGAGATGGTTGAGGTTGGCAAACCGCTGGCACTTGTCGCATGCTCGGACATGCTGGACACAGTCTGTCTCCATGGAAATCCAGTAGTAACCCATTCTGAGGATCACTTGCATCAGGGCTCTAGCATTCATATGAGGACCGTAGGGACCATTATGGACTTCAGTCATCAACTCTCTGGCCCTTTCTTGGGTAACACACAAGAGGAGTGGTCCTTGGTACCATTTCTTGTACAGGTTGCCTCCTAAAATGACATAATGGGAGGCCAACCTTTTCAGGGCTTGCAAGCTCTTGGCTTTGACACCTTCTTTTGGTCTACCTTCTTCGTCTCTGAAAGCTGACTCTCCATTTTTGAGGAACTGGTAAATTTGATTGTACCAGGGTTCCTTGATAGGCTCAGGTCCCAAGTCTACTTCACAACAGAAGGCCGGGGCTTCTCTTCTACCCACTCTGAAGGGTTTTATGGCTTTTCCCTTGGGGATCTCTACCAGTGAGGCTAGAGTAGCTAGGGCATCTGCGAATCTGTTCTTTTCCCTTGGCAAGTAGTGGAAAGTCACTTCTCTGAACTGTCCAGTCAACTCCTCCATATGGGCATGATACCGCTGAAGATTAGGGTCCACAGTCTTCCATTTGTTGGAGACCTGGTTGATGATCAGGGCTGAGTCTCCATAGACTTCGAGCTCCTTGACATTCCTTTCTAGGGCAGCTTCTAAACCAGCAATGCAGGCTTCGTACTCAGCAACATTGTTTGTGGCAGGGAAGTTCAACTTAAGGGCTATGACGTGTGCTCATCTTTCGAATCGACCAGTAGCATCCCTACACCATTTCCTCTTTTGTTAGCAGCTCCGTCAAAGAATAGCTGCCATCGGCTTTCAGGCTCGACTACAAAGACCCCTTCATCTGGGAATTGGGGTTCAGGCCCGCGGTCCTCATTACTGGGAAAATTTGCCAGATGGTCTGACAATGCTTGACCCTTGATGGGCTTTCTGGTCACGTAGTTGATGTCGTATTCAGCCAAGAAGAAGGACCATTTTGCTAGGCGCATCGAGAGGGAAGGCTTGTCAAAGATGTACTTGATGGGGTCCATTTTTGAGACCAAGTTCACAGGGTGGGCTTGCATATAATGCTTGACTACCGACTACCCTGCATCTGCCCCGCACAAGTCTTTTCACATGCTGAGTAATTGAGCTCACTTCCCTGCAGCTTCCGGCTGACAAAGTAAATGGCATTTTCTACCCGAGAGTCTTTCTTCTCCTGAGCAAGCATAGCCCCAACTTTCGTATCAGTGACAGTGAGATAGAGCAGAAGAGGTTTCTGTCTATGTGGGGGGCATAGTACCGGAGGATGTACTACATTCTTCTTCATGAGCTTGAAAATGGGCTCGCACATAGTGGTCAACTGGTTGACGAAACGGCTGATGTACTGCAGTTTGCCCATAAAGCTTTTGACTTACATGCAGGTTTGAGGTGGCCTCATGTCCATAATGGCTTTGATCTTTCGGGGTCGACTTCGATACCTCGCTCCGTGACCATATACCCAAGTACTTTTCCCCTTGTCACTCCGAAGGTGCATTTAGCAGGGTTTAGTCTCATGGAATGTTGTCTCAGCCTCTCGAAGAACTTTCGCAGGTCAACAAAGTGCTGCCCATCCTCGCCTTTGGAGTGAATTATCATGTCGTCGACGTAGACCTCAATCTCCTTGTGGATCATGTCATGAAAAAACGCGGTCGCTGCCCTTTGATAAGTAGCCCCGGTGTTCTTGAGCCCAAATGGCATTACTGTATAGCAGTAAGTTCCCCACGGTGTGGTGAAGGCTGTCTTTTCTTGGTCTTCTTCGGCCATCTTGATTTGGTTGTAGCCTGCAAAGCCATCAACGAAGGATTTGACTTCGTAGTTGGCAGTGGAGTCCACCAGGATATCTATGTTTGGCAAGGGGTAATCGTCTTTGGGGCTGGCCTTGTTCAGATCCCGAAAATCTACACAGCAGCGTACCTTCCCATTGGCCTTGGTTACGGTCACAATATTGGACAACCATGTCAGATATTCGATGACTCTGATGAATCCTACCCGCAGTAGCTTCTCAATTTCTTCTTTGACTTGTAGAGACCACTCGGCTTGATTTTCCTCGGTTTACGCTGCGGCTTAGCATCCGGTGCTAGAGGGATTACGTGCTCTACTATTGAACTGTCTAGCCCCGGCATATCCTTGTATGACCATGCAAAGACGTCCATGTATTCTACGAGCGGATTAACGGTCTGTCCTTTCAACCCCACGGAAGAAGCTTCCAATCTGTGTCTCTTTCGGTTCCTCGACGGTACCCAAGTTAACACTCGTCAAAACCTCCTCGGCGGCTTGGACCCGGTTTTCCTCTTTTCTATAACACGCTTAAAAATTTCTTTAATGTATTGTTCGTTTAGTGTGTTTGCATCTTGTTCAAATGATTCATTATTAGCTGTTGTTAAGTTTTGAGTTAATTTATCATTTATTAAGTTGGCAATAAGAGGATACTCGAAAGATCTGTCATTTCATTCAAAGCAAAGGGAAAGATGACATTGATTACATGTTCATAATCCTCGGGCGTGAGGCCTTCGGATGACTCGGAGGACTGGAATTCAAAGATTCTGACTCAGCGACTCTTGACCCTACCGACTCTGGACCCTACACTACTTATTGACTCGAAGTGTTTGACACGAGTTGGGTGGGGTTTACTCTTTCTTCTTTGTTGCCCTGGGGAGTAGCGAGTCTTGTCGGCATTCTTCGAAAGTTGGAGACTTCAAGCGATCAAAAAACTTGCCGGAAGTCATTGGTAGGCCGGTATCTTGGAAAGATGGTGAGAGGAGCTAGAGTAGCTTGATGCAATCTCTCGGCGAGCTCGTACGTGACAAGCTGGACTCATTGGTGAAGAGTCCGGCTCATCTTATCAATACACCGCCGATAACTCATTTTCTCTTCTGCGATCTTTGATACCACGACCTTGTCGGTATAGCCAACAGGAGGGTTGGCTTGGATAATCTTGATGAAGTCTTCTTCGAAGGGACCTTGATTCTACCTTGATTAGCCACGTATTCTATGGGTTTTACGTATTACTGCTTCCAAATCGCTAGCTTCTCATTGAACTTCACGATGGCGACAAATTCAGAACTTTACGCCTCGAGAGGGTCACTGACTACGGGGGTATCAGGCTGGAGCGAGTTTTGAATGACGGGTTTTTGGTAGGTTCCTTGGCATAGCCGACGTATTAGTCAAACTTGCCTGAAGGCTCCCCTAAAGTTCCAACGCTCTTGTCCCCGGGTTCGTACGTTTCTTTTAATTTCTGTTGCATGGACTTCCTCTTCTTCTTCTTTCTTGAAGGAGCGTCTTCGTTAATCCATTCTTGATACTCATATTCCAGACAGTCTTCACAATCACACACATCATACCAGATGTGGGGCCTGGGTTGAACTGGGATGGCCTCTCCGACTACTTGGTCATTACCATTGTTGACTACCACGTTGGCCATTTTTAACACTGGAAAGTTGAAACTTGAGGATTCTGGTGAACTGTCTGAGAATTCTGCGCTAACAAGTCGCTGACCCGGTGTTCTCACCCACTTCTTTCTCGATGCGGGAAAGGGATAGGAGAGGTTTAGACTCGGGGTAGGTGTTTAGGCTGAAGGCTCAAGCAATATGCAAATTAAGAATCTTCCAGTTTACTTAAAACAGTGTCTTTTATTAATTTCTATTTGGTTGGAAAAGGGGTTCTGCCCTTCTTTTTCGCAACTACTCTAGATCCTGGATCAGTGGGTTCCGTCACTACGTCTATAAGCCCCTCGTATTCCACCTGTATTTCGACCTCCCAGGGTGGACAGCCCCGGGCGAGGGTCCTATAGGGCACACGGATCCCACCGACCGAGAGAGAAGAACGCTCCTAACGGGTCTAGCGAGTCATAGGACCTTTAACGCACGAGCGATGCGAATTATAGTCAAGGCAATACCGGGAAATCTCGTCTTTCAGCCTTAACAGAATTTCGGCAGAATTTCGCTTGCGCGATTGACGTTTTGACTTTTCGGTAATGTCCGAGAAGAGAATAGGCATGGGTCGGGAGGTAAAAGCCGGATGACACAGTGTCAAATTGAACTTCGTTGCATACGCCGTGCGTGAGTCAAGATCGAAGTCAATGCCGGGTCAAGATCTTGCCAATTTTTCCTTGTCGGAATTTTGGCAGAGCTTCGCTTGAGCGAAAGATCTTTTGGATTTTTGGCAAGGACTCGGTCTCGACTCTTACGCATTCCGTGCGGGTCAAGGTCAAAGTCAACGCCGGAGTCAAGATTCTACCGATTTTTCCTTGTCGGAATTTCGGCAGAGTTTCGCTTGAGCAAAAGATCTTGACTTCCGTTATGGACTAAGGCTTGACCTTTACGGGGACATGCAACTGGGCTATATGACACGGACTAGACCAAAAACCAACCAAAAAGTCACGGTTTTTTTAAACGTGTGACACGGACTGTGCATTGGTCGACACTGGCTACCATGGGGAGTTTGGGGTGATTCCATGCGCGCCCGGGAGCATCATAAGGCTGTCCGTGACTGCAGCTGAAAAACCACCCCGGGTTTAAAGGGACGTGCGTGCAAAGTGTACAGGATATATATAAGGTGCGCGTAGTTTGCGACCTCCTAAAAATGTTCCTTTTTGAGTTAAAACAGAGATTTTCAGAAATGTGTTTTAAAGGAATGATTTTTCGGGACGGGGGAAAATGCAACAGATAAGGCACGTAAATTTTCTGGGAGCCCCAGTCAGTCTTGGAACTGAATAGCCCCAAGCTGCCAAGGCTGCCAGATTAACCTCAATTTTTTTCCTGGTGGAATTGCCACTGAGGCCGTCCGGTCAGAATCCAAAGAGGATTGAGTCGTACGACTGCATGGATCAATTTTCCAGGTTCCACTCCTTTGCAATTTCAGGTTGTTTCCCGAACATTTTAGGCACCTTTTAGCCTTGAGAAGGCTTCCTGTTCAAAGTATGCACAATTCCCAAGATGCAAATGATGCAATGCAAGGCAAAGAAAGCAAGCACGATAATTGGAATCCGCGATGGGAGTTTAACCCGCTCAAAGGAAAGAAGCTTTCTTTTTTTATATATATTTTTTTTCGAAAAGAGATACCGGTACGTGGGATTGTTAAACCACCGTTTATCCCAAGCCCCGGGTTAGGGAGCGATACAGGAAGGTTAAATGGTTTCCACCTATATACCGGGTATCATTTATTTTGAAAATGAAAGATTTTCTCCTTTGAGATGTCCCCAGCGGAGTCGCCAAACTGTGAATGTGTGCCCAAATTCTAAATTTTTGTTTTTAGATCGGATTCACGCGAGTTTGAAAACATCCGGTTTAATTTGAAAAACGGAGTCGCCACGCCATTTTGATTTCCTCGAAACTTTGAAAAAAAGGTTTTTAGGGTTCGGAGGTTAAGTTACCCCTTGAGAAGAACGGATTGTCGTTCACCCAAGGTGCCTTGCCGTAGCAAGTCTCCCTAGATTCCATTTTTCGTGCTTGCTTGCGTGCTTTCTTGTGTGCATGTGTTGAAAAGAGGGGGGGGGAATGTCCCAAGTCGTCTTCCGGACGTACAAACCATTTAGTTGGTTGTCGCTCGGGATTCCTTGGATTTTTATGTGTTCGGGACTTTGATCCCGTCCTCATCTTGGACTTGTGATCATCGCTATTTGACCTTGGGTCTTGCGTGATCGAGAGAAGGACTCTCTTTTACAGTCCAAAATGGGGTTCTTTAGGAAAGGAGTGACCTTAGCCCATCAATCCTATGCCTTGAGACGATTGAGCTTATATGGGAGCTATCATGCTCGTCTCAAGCGATAATCGGAGATATAGGTTCAAGGTTTTATCCCTTTCTAAAGAGATTGTGGTACCTTTAATGGAAGAAACGATGTAAAGATAGGATCTTTACACCAGTCCGTTCCGAAGGTTGCTAATGGGGACATGGGGGAATGCATGTAAAAATGACATTTTTAGTGAAAAGATGACATTTTTGGGTGCAAAGGATGCTTTTGATTTGCAAATGATGCTTTTTGATGTAAAGAAAGGATTTTTATGCAAAGGATGCATTTTTTATAGGAAAATAGCATTTTTAGGCAAAGGATGCTTCTTTCATGCAAAGAAATGATCTTTAATGCAAAGGATGCATTTTTATGTGTGAAAATGAGTTTTAGGATGCAAAGGATGCAATTTGAATATAAAGATTATATTTTTATATGCAAAGGATGCATAAAGATACCATTTTTATATAAAAAAAGGGATTTTTAGGTGCAAAGGATGCACCTTTAATGCAAAGATTACATTTTTATGGTCAAAGGATGCTTATTTCATGCAAAGGATGCAAAGGGGAGGGGGTATGATTTATATGAATAAAGATAGGATCTTTAACAACAAATACCAAGTCCCAAGCAAGATAATAGTAATATATGAATGCAAGGAGCAATTATGTCACATAAACAAGCATAATGCAAGGTGAAGGGGTGAGAGGTTTCCAATGGTGGTGACCTCTTCTTCTTTGGATCTTGCCTAGTGGATGGACCAACTTGGAAGGCTTCGAGGAGGAGGGAGGTGGCTTCTTGGCACTCTTCAACTTCTTGGATTTTCGCAGCAGGGCTTGAACAGAGCTTTTGATACTGAATATGGTCTGTTGTTTTGTTGTTAAAATGGGTAGAGGAGGGCTCTATTTATAGGCGATGCGGATAAGGCTAATGAGGCCGTGCGGCTAGGAGTTCTCTCCTAATGCAGCCGTGCGGCATTATCCTGTATGACTCAGCATGTTTCTAGAATCATGCAAGGTGGCAATTCTAGAAGGATTCCAAATACAAGAAAAACGTGCTCTTTTATTTTAAATCAGTCCCTTCATTCCTCGGAAGGTTCGGAACAGTTCTGGAATTGCTCCCGGACTTTAGGAAAGTCAGGGAAATTGCCGGAAAATTTAACCGAAAGGCATGAGCCAGATTTGGGTACTTACACTTGGGTATGACTACGGAGGAAGTCTACAATGGGTTACTAAGGACTGGGATGATTAAGCCCTTGGACAACTACAGTCCTCTTAATCCCAATCCCAATCTCGACACAAGCAAATATTGCCGGTTTCATCAATACCCAGGACACACCACCAATACTTGCTTCACACTCAAGAAGATTATCCAAGGCCTTGTTGACGAGAAGAATATCGAAAAGTCTCCCCGTCCCAACGTCGTCAACAATCCTCTGCCCAGCAACAACGTGAACCTAATCGATTTTGGTCAGGATTATTTCGTGAATGTAATAGAATTTGAAGAGTCTGTAAGTGGCAAAGCTAGTGGTGATTGTAATGAAGTCATGGCTGATGTAATTCCTTGTTTTAATGAAATGAAAGACAATTTTTGTTATGTCTTGTATCTCGATGATTTGTATGATTTAAATAATGCTGTTGATTACGATGAATATGAAGAGCGTTTGGTCATCAACGCTATATCCTCTGTAGTTCCAAAAGAGTCCCCAATCTCTTTGGAAGAGCTCAAGATAGCAGCTAACTTGGAGGCACCATTGTCCGTGAACGAGATAAGACAAGCAGCGTGGCCATACAGCACTCGCTCTGCTCCGCTTACACTGGCTGAACTCAAAGAAGCTAGCAAAAATTTTGTGGTTGAAGATGATCAAGAGGTTAACTTGTTGACACGGTTAGGTAGAATGTTGGGAGCAGAGCGCTGATCCATCCGGGAAGGGCAAAGGAGTTCGATTTCGAATCCCCAGATTTCTCGAGATCCTTACAGATCAGCAGGAAATGAGGAAATCCAAGAGGACCCGATCTTGTCGCAATTGAAGGGAACCCAGGCTGATATCTCTTTGTGGTCCCTACTTACATCTTCTTATCCCCACAAGTTAAAGCTAGAAGAGGCTCTATCCAAAACCAAGGTGTCCGTCAACGCGACTCCGGATGAGGCCTGCCAGCTGATCGGAACAGCCCAGTATGGGAACATTATTACTTTTACAGATCTGGATTTGCCTTCTTACGGTTCAAAGCACAATGAGTCTCTGCACATTACCGTACCTTTGGAGGGGCGTCGAATACCCCATATGTTGGTAGATAATGGTTCGGCCATGAACGTGCTTCCTGCAAAGATGATGAGCATGCTAGACATTGATGCACAGAGTCTTAAGCCGTACAACCAGACTATAAAAGCCTACGATTCAACTTCCAGAGCGGTGTTGAGGATTGTTTCATTAAATCTGCTATTCGGGGGTAAGGAGATGGCAGTGGAATTCCAGGTCATCGACATTCCTGTCACGTTCTCAGCATTATTGGGCAGGCCGTGGATACATGAGATCGGAGCAGTAGCCTCCACCCTCCACTAGTGTTTGAAGTTTGTGTAAGATGGTATTTTGACAACCATTTACGGGGACAGCGTCACTATTGGGGAGACCAGCACCAATGCCATGCCGGTAATGGAAATCAAGCTTGACCAAGAAAGTCTGATGCTCAGTGGTTTCACGATCGAAAAGCCGAAAGGGCAGGTCTGCACTATCGATCTAACAACTTCCTCGGACAAGATTCCTCCCGTATTGAAGATGATGAGAGGCATGAGCTACATTCCTGGTCTGGGGTTAGGAAAGCGACAACAAGGGCCGTGTAAGCTTGAGATGCCAGAACCCAAGAGAAACAGGCAAGGTCTGGGATATGTTGTGACTGGAGAGGACAAAGCATATGATAAGGCCGAAGCATTTAAAGAGCGGATGACCCTAGCTGCCGGCAAAAGATACAAGAAGCCTGATGTGCGCCCTTATTGCTGGTCTCTAAACAAACACTTTGTCAAGGAAGATGGAGAGATGTTCGCTTGCCCGGAACCAAAGCTAAGTCAGATGGAAGAGAGGTTGGGGATGATACAAAAGTTTGCTACAAGCTAGAACCCGATGAAGGAAATGTTCGTCAGTATGCCCAGGAAGCCAGGCGTCACTGCTACATATGAGAACAGCTATCACTTTTGGGGGCCCGACTATGTCAATCAGTTTGAGAAGTTTGCTCTAGATGAGCCTGTGATACACAAAATCCGCGGTGCAGACCCCGTAGACATGGACGGTGATTTGGCAAATCTGTTTGAAGATCTGGGGCTGTCAGAGCCTGAAGGTGGTATGCATACGGCAGAGGTACCTGCAGAAAGGGTTGTTGCTGCCAAAGATCCCCGAGACTTGATCGACTTTTCCTCTGATGATGACGTAGTGGCCATGCTTGAATTTGAGAAGGGGCCAGTTGTGGATCCGAGCATTTTGGAGACGGTTGCAGAGAGGCCGTTGTAGAATTAGACTTCATTTCAGGGATCGGTCGCCAGTAGGGAGACTATGATCAAGAATCTTGGGCTCAAGCCTCGACCGAGTCCCTCTGTGTCTAAGTTTGTCCCCCATGGCTTGAGTCATTCCCCTGAATCCCTTGTAATCGAGTTTGAGTCCTCTAATAGGTTTGACGTCCTCACGATGGAAGGCCATCATCGTGTTGTAGATACAGTTTTCCCATTCGCTCTTAATAAAATGGCCGATCTTTCCGAGTATCCCGTGATTTCAAACTTAACGATTGAACGCTTAACCAAAAATGATCATAAAGATTTAAAAATAATTAAGCCAGATTCAATCGAAGATAATTCAAACTTAATAGATGAACAAATTTTAGAAAATAATTCAAAGCAGGTTTGTGATCGAAAGGAAAGCCGAGCCCAAGCTGCCGATGAGATATTGACCACGGTGAACCTGGGAACAGCTGAGAAACCCAAAGAAACGTAAATTGGTATCTTCTTCTCCTGAGTTGAGCGGGATGCCCTGATCGAACTGCTCAAGGAGTATGTGGATGTTTTTGCCTGGTCCTATAAAGACATGCCGGGTCTAGATACGTCTATTGTTGAACATCGGATACCCCTGGATGGGGATGCCAAGCCGATTAAACAGAAACTGCGGCGGATTAAGCCCGAGTGGTCCTTACAGGTTAAGGAAGAGATTGAGAAGCTCCTACGGGCGGGCTTTATCAAATTGATTGAATACCCGACTTGGCTTGCAAACATCGTGACGGTCACAAAAGAAAATGGAAAGGTACGGGTTTTTGTAGACTTCTGAGACCTCAACAAGGCTAGTCCCAAGGATGATTTCCCCTTGCCAAACATCGACATGCTTGTGGATGCAACAGCGAACTATGAAGTCAAATCCTTCGTCGTCGGCTTTGCGGGATACAATCAGATTAAAATGGCTGAAGAAGATTAGGGAAAGACAGCTTTTACCACTCCTTGGGGAACTTATTGTTACACAGTGATGCCATTTGGACTGAAGAATGCTGGGGCTACCTATCAAAGGGCTGTCACTACTCTGTTCCACGACATGATCGATAAAGAGATTGAAGTATATGTTGATGATATGATCATTCATTCAAAAGGGTCAGAGGGACAGCACTTCATTGATCTAAGGAAGTTCTTCAACAGGCTTCAGGAGCATTCCATGAGATTAAATCCGGCCAAGTGCACCTTCGGGGTTATCCGGGCAAGGTCTTGGGGTACATGGTCACAGAACGCGGTATCGAGGTATATCTCAGAAAGGTCAAGGCAATTGTTGAGATGAAGACGCCGAGAACTATCTCTAAGGTAAAGGGTTTCATGGGCCGTCTACAGTACATCATCCGATTTGTCAACCAGCTGACTTCTATGTGTGAGCCAATATTCAAATTGCTGAAGAAGAATCAGGAGGTGATCTGGAACGAAGAGTGCCAGTTAGCTTTCGAGAAGATCAAAGCTTATCTTGTTAACCCTCCCATCCTTTGTCCGCCTCATAAGAGCAAACCTCTACTTCTATACTTGACGGTCACAGATACAACCATTGGGGCCATGCTAGCGCAAGAGAAAAAGGATTCCAAGGTCGAGAATGCCATCTATTTTGTTAGTCGCAAATTCTAAGGTAGCGAGTTGAATTACTCCGCCCTAGAGAAGACGTGTGCAGCTCTGGTTTGGGTGGTCGGAAAGCTAAAGCACTACATGTTGTCCCACACAGTACATCTGGTTTCCAAAATGGACCCGATCAAGTACTTGTTTCAGAGTGACAGAGGCAGCATCTCCACCAGACCGGCAAAATGGACCTTCTTCCTAGCAGAGTTTGATATTAAGTATGTGATCTGGAATGCAATCAAAGGACAAGCTTTGGCAAATCAGTTAGCTGACTCTCCCAGCATAGAAACTCGAGGACCAGATCTTCAGTTTCCTGATGAGGGGATTTTCATAGTAGAAAGTGGCAACAAATGGCAGCTATTCTTTGATGGTGCAGCGAATAAAAGAGGCAATGGCATCGGGATGGTTTTAGTAGACCCGAATGACATGCACACCCCCATCGCCATCAAGCTAAACTTCCCCGTTACCAACAACGAAGTCGAATATGAAGCTTGTATAGCCGGTCTTGAGGCTGCCATTGAGCGGAATGTGGATGAGTTGGAAGTGTTTGGTGATTCCCAGCTGATAATTAATCAAGCCGCCAACAGATGGAAGACGACAGATCCGTGTCTCCAGAAGTATCATTCTTATATCGCAGAGCTCGTCGGCCAGTTTAAGGAAGTGTCATTCCAGTTCCTGCCACGAGAAAAGAACAGATTTGCCGATACACTAGCTACTCTGGCTTCTTTGGTGGAAATACCAGAAGGAAAGTCAATCAAGCCATTCAGGGTCGAAAGGCGAGAAAATCCAGCATATTGTTGTGAAATCGAGCTTGAAACCGTCGATGAGCCGTGGTACAGCCAGATCTTTCAATATCTCAAGCATAGTGAGGCATCCTTCCCTGTTGATGAAGAGGGTGACTTAAAAGGTATCCGTGCCAAAAGTCTGCAAGCCCTGAAAAGGCTATCAGCACATTATGTCATACTTGGCGATGAGTTATGGAAGAAAAAGGAAGGTTGCCCACTCCTGGTCTGCATCAGCAAAGAGAAGGCTCAGAGAGTAATGGAAGACGTCCATAATGGTGCCTGCGGACCGCACATGAATGCTCGATCCCTTATGCACATCATCATCAAACTGGGTTACTTATGGATCACCATGGAGACTGATTGTATCCAATTTGTGCGGACTTGTGACAAGTGTCAGCGGTTCTCCAACTTAAACCACATCCCTCCTCATGATCTATATTGTATGACAACTCCTTGGCCCTTTGTAACGTGGGGAATCGATGTCATTGGGAAGATAACTCCATCTGGGAGCAATGGACATTCATTTGTTTTGGTCGCAGTAGATTACTTCACAAAGTGGGTGGAAGCTGCGTCCTACAAAGTGCTTACAGCTAAGAAAGTTGCTCGCTTCATAAAGGAACAAATCTTTTGCCGCTATGGAGTCCCGAATGAGATCATCTCTAACAATGGATCCCATTTTGAAGGAGAAACCGATCGTCTGCTCAATGAGTACAGGGTTAAGCATCATAAATCGTTGCCGTACAGACCACAGACAAACGGTGCTGTTGAGGCTGCTAATAAGAATCTTGAGCGAATCATAAAGAAGATGGCCGAGCGAGGAAGGGATTGGCCGGAGAAATTGCATCTAGCATTGTGGGGCTACCGCACTTCAATTCAGACTTCTACCGGTGTAACTCCCTATGCCTTAACATATGGAATGGAGGCTGTCATGCACATCGAGCTAGAGATTCCATCCCTCAGGGTATTACTCGAGAGTGAAGTCAATGAGATTTAATGGCTCCAAAGTAGATACAATGAGTTGGCGCTATTGGATGAGCGCAGGTTAAAGACCATGGAGCACAACCGGGCGTATCAGAAGAGAATGGCCCGTGCTTTCGACAAAAAAGTGAAGCCCAGAGATATCAAGGTCGGTGATCTGGTCCTTAAGATGAAGCCTTCCAATCAGACAGTGCATTGGGCAAATGGGCACCTGTCTGGGTTGGGCCTTTCCTGATAAAGAAAATATTCTCCGGAGGAGCTATGCAGCTGACAGATTTGGACGGCAACCCGTTCCTACACCCCGTCAATGGCGACAAGTTGCGGCGGTATTATGCTTGATCGAGTCTTCCCCTCTGTATATAAAAAAAGAAGAAAAAAAAGAAAAGAATAAAAAAAAAGAAATGAAAAAAAGGCGCAATAAAATTGTCCCAGATGAGACTGAAAACCTCTCAAAAGGCAGTCCATGCAAAAATAAGGGACGCGCCCGGTGCTAAAAGAATATACCCAACTAGACTGAAAACCCTAAAATGGGCGGTCTAGGTAAAAAATAGGGTTGCACCATGTCCCCCTTCTATCTTCCCTTTCTTAAACACAAAGGTTAAGTGAGTCGAACTACGGAGACCTGAGCCCCTTAGTTCTCTTTACAAAAGGGGAACGTAGGCAATCACTTGTGGTTCGGTCTAAAATGCTACAAAATCCCAGATCTTGTCAATGAATGGTGCTTTCAATTGGCCAAAATGTGTTTTGATTACGATTCCAAAGCTTTTCAAAGATTCATTACAAGTCAATATTCTTTTTGATGAGTTCAAGCACGGCCTGCTTTCGACTCATATAACCTGCTGCGAATAAAAGCAATAAATTTTCAAAATTCTAACATCATTTTGTCTGCAATAAGTAATCAAGGGATACTCATGTTCCATACAATAAATCTCTCCTTCAAAATACAAACAAAAGTGTCTCCTCTCCTTCAAAATATGAAAAAAAGTATCTCCTATCTCTCAGATAAAGTGTCTAGGAGCTCGTTCCCGCTCCCGAACTTGCATCTATATTCTTCCTTTTCCTCGGTCCCCGGGAGGTCCTTGGCCTAGGAATGTCAAATAAGTCGGTTTGAGCTCGTCCCAGCTCGGGTATAATGCGTGCCGGTGGCTCGATCAGACCAGTCTCCCTCAAAGCTCCCTTAGCAATTCTCTCTTACCTCAAGGCCTCTCTGCGAGCTATCACCTCTGGATCATCTCTCATAGCTGCTCTCCGAAGCTCTTGCCTCCGATAGTCCTCTGTAACATCGCCGGTGACATCATCTGGGTTCCCCTGGGCCTCGGTATCTCTGAAAGACCGGCTGGTCGGGTAGTTCGCTCCGAGGTATTCCCGAAGGCGAGCCTCTATCGCTAATTGCACAGGACCCCGTTGCTCCTCATACCAAATCAGATACTCTGTGGTCAAGAATGTAATCCCTCTGGCCTGTTGAAGGAGTGTCCGTGTGGGAAGAAAGCCCTCCCAAAAAGAGCTACTGAAAAACTGCACAGTCTAGGGCTCGGTCATGTCCATCGGAACAGCATCAATCATCAGTCTCTCTCTCAAATCCCGGAAAATCTGCTGCGGGTACCTATACTGTCTACTCACCGATGATGGGATGCAGAAGGAAGATACTTTCAATCCTAGCAGCCTGACTACCACTGATCCATCCTGAATATCTCTCATGGTCTGTAGCCTCCACACTGGAATCCAAAAGCTCAGATCAACAGTCCCGTACCGCGTCAACCTCATCTGCCAGCTATCTTCAGTCGCATCTCTCAGCACTCTGCATTACCCCATCACCCAAGGCATAGCAATTTGACCCGTTGGAAGCGGTATGATCAAACGCAACCTCTCAGAGAGCCACAAGGATAATAAAGTGGGGCTGCCCGCACCCATGAAATCAGATCCTCCTGCTAGTCTATCAATGCCATCATAGGTCTCGGCCAATAGCAGCGGTACAATGTCCATCTCTCCCTGCCCAGAGCGGATTTGACAAAGGTCCACACCTCGGTCACCCCTAAGTTGCCTGACAATCTCCAACAACGCACTCGAACAGACTCCGATGTATCCACAAAAATAATGAGCTGACAGGATGAACAACATAAACATGTCCAGAGACGTAGAGAGATTGAACAGCTCAAGGCTGGATGAGCGCAACCTGGCCATCCGGGTCAAGTCTACGAGTCCATCATCCTGAATCATAGATGACACCTGATCTGCTGGCAAGCACAAGAAGTCGGATAACTGCTCCGTAATCGACCGTCTGTCCCATGGGAATGCTACGGTCGTCGACTCACTCAGGCCTGTCAATGCTCTTAAATCCTCCATGGTCGACGTCAGATCATTATATGACAAAGTGAAAACATGCCACTCCGAATCCCAAAAGCAGGATGCAGCCCGGAGCAAATCCCAGTCAACCCTCCAATCTTTTAATGACCAAAGGCATGGCATGTTGTACCTCCTATCAATAAGCTTCCTATGATGCTTCTGGTGAAAATGCGAAATTTCAAGATCCTGGCGAAATTGATACTCTCGAGAAGCCACTTCTCTGCTATAATGCTCCATTGGGGTTGAAAGTTCCAATCTTTGTCAAAGAAATCGCCTTTCTCTCAAGTTGGGGCTGCTGGTTTTTCTTCCCCTGAAGAGGCAGTGTCTGCAAATGAATTCTGAGCTGATTCAAAAAGGCCTGCTACGAGCTTCCTCCAGTCGTGCGACACAACTTGCCCAGCAGACATGGCATGTCGGGCGACACATCTTGTCCACATCAGACATCATCAAAGTTCCTGCAAGTCTACCTTCCAAGGCGCTCTCCGACTCGCCGTCGCTGCAATACACCTCCCATCCTCACACATATTCACATTTAAATGCACGGGAGAGGGTCCACTCCACCATATGTATCACTACACACACTCACCCAATACAGTTCTATCATCTCATGTATAAACCCGACAAAGTAGATCATTCAATACAATAATCATTTTTCCTTCATTCAACTGTTATCCCATCCCCAGAACGGATGGATTCATGCAAACAAACTAACATAGTTCAAATCTTTGCTAACAAAGTAGCATAGTCAAATATAGTGCTTGGAGTGTTGTTCCTCCGCAGGTACAATAATCAACTGAGCATCACCAAATCTCGATGATTGTCCCTCAAAGCAAAATCAAGACAAAGATCCCAAATCTATCAGTCTCCCCAGCAATGTTCATCGGCTCCGTCGCCAAATTGTCAGCAAAATTCAGGTCCCATCAAGCAAAGTTCATGACTCCAAAGTCAGCCAATCATCACCAAAGACCGTCCCTCACCAAGCAAACCAACAATTCATCAACAGTTGTAACATCAGTCCCTCCGGCAGCTACAACCTCCCGCGATCAGCAGTAGCATCAGTCCCTCCGATAGCTATAACCTTCCACAATCATCAGCCTTAGCATCAGTCCCTCCGGCAGATATAGGTAAGCACAACACAGGTATGAAATCATATCTCGTTCAAATTGTCAAATCATCATGTCTCGTATTCTCAAAAAATCATTCCCTTCAGTTCATCTCGCACATCGGGTTCAGACACCTCCCAATAGTCTTCCATCGGGTTCAGACGCCTCCCAACAGTCTTCCATCGGGTTCAGACGCCTCCCAACAGTCTTCCACCGGGTCAGACGCCTCCCAACAGTCTTCCATCGGGTTCAGACGCCTCCTAACAGTCTTCCACCGGGTTCAGATGGCTCCCAACAGTCTTCCAGCAGGTTCAGACGCCTCTCAACAGTCTTCCATCGGGTTCAGATGCCTCCCAACAGTCTTCCATCGGGTTCAGACGCCTCCCAACAGTCTTCCATCGGGTTCAGACGCCTCCCAACAGTCTTCCATCGGGTTCAGACGCCTCCCAACAGTCTTCCATCGAGTTCAGACGCCTCCCAACAGTCTTCTACCGGGTTCAGACGCCTCCCAACAGTCTTCCATCGGGTTCAGACGCCTCCCAATAGTCTTCCACCGGATTCAGACGCCTCCCAACAGTCTTCCATCGGGTTCAGAAGCCTCCCAGCAGTCTTCCATCGGGTTCAGACGCCTCCCAACAGTCTTCCATCGGGTTCAGACGCCTCCCAACAGTCTTCCACCGGGTTCAGACGCCTCCCAACAGTCTCCCATCGGGTTCAGACGCCTCCCAACAGTCTTCCACCGGGTTCAGACGCCTCCTAACAGTCTCCCATCGAGTTCAGACGCCTCCCAACAGTCTTCCATCGTGTTCAGACGCCTCCTAACAGTCTCTTTAGGTCAGACACCTCCGAACAGTCTGAACTACGACCGGCTTGATTCCCTCCAGGGATACGTAGGAATCCTTTCTCTAAAGGTCCAGCCATCCGATCTCACCAGATCATTGTCCAGCCATCCGATCTCACCAAATCATTGTCTAGCCCTCTACCTTTTTCCCAGCCGCTCATTGGGATTGGGTCTTATTTTATCGACAACCTCACTTCTTCCATAAGTGACGTTGCCGAGGGGCTCTGTAAGTACGCTAATCCAATTCGCTACCCTTTTAGATGCATTTTAATATGATAAAATTGCATTAAGGGGCATTTTGGTAAATTTCTGGTCTATTCCGAGACTTCCGGAAATATCCCATAAGTTTCTCGATAAGGAAGTACTTTTTAGTACTTCGCTCATGCTAAAGGACCTCCAAGGAATAAACCTGTTTTGGACCTTTTGGGTATTAACTCAAAATGTTCCAGAACCAGGTTTTGGCGCCAGAAACGGTTGGTGACACCTTGTGTCACGCGACAACTCGAAGCCTTGGAAAGTGATTACAGAATGCCATGCGGCACCTTGTGTCCATCATCTGCAGCCTATAAATAAGACCCTACCCCTCTCATAAATGGATCCCTCTTTTTGCCTAATGTTACTCTGCCATTTTCTCTACGCACCATACACAGCTAAACACACCTCTCTCTCTCTCCTACCCAAAATCCCTTCAATCCTCTCCTTCAATTCCCTCCAATTCACCCCAATTCATCCATCCTCACTTGGATACTCCTTCCATCAATCCTCCTCAACTCAGTCCATCCCAGAAGCAGTTGTTGAAGGATTCTATACCAAACTTGGTATAGAATTTGTGGATCCTACAAGGGTAACACTCCTAATCCCTCTCTCTCTCTCTTTTATTTTGTCATTTCATAATTCAATTGTCATATATATCCATCTGATCTCAGTAATTCGACTCCATCTGTCCTGATTACTGAGATCCAATCGCAATCTCTCTCTTTAATCATTGTATTTTGTCCAATTGCACTTATGATTTGACTCTTATTGGAATTGGTGTTTAATTCCCAAGGGAGTGTGGATCTCTCCATATCCACACCCCCTTGGTTGAATTATTGTTAATTTGTTCATTTCCGAAGCTAAATCGATTGTATAATTGGATCTGTTTTGCTTGTTAGTTCTTCTGTGTTCAAGCTGTGTAGTCTCTGCAGATGGACGTCCTGTGTCACGAGACACATCCAGCCATGCATGCTATGTGTCACGCGACACACTTTGTCTATTTGCAGAGACTATTTTCCATTTGTACTTTGTTCTTGTCTATGTAATTGGGATGTGGCCTCTCTAATCAAATGGTCTACAAGTTGTAAGATCTCAGTTTAATTAATAAAATTCATGGTTTACCACACTTGTTCATTATCATTGCTTACACACACGTTGGATTATTTGGATGTTTAAATAGAAAGACTCGTCCACGGACGAGGCGTGTTGAGTGAACTCTCGGTTCTTCCCAACAAGTAACCTGACCCCCGAACCCTTTTCTCTCTCAAAGGTTTTCAAAGTGTACCTTAAAACATGGCGTGGCGACTCCCAAAAATTTTCATTTTAAATTTCGGCGAGCGTACATTCATGTACCACGATGCTCGGCCGAGTCAAGAGGGTGCTCACCCGAGCAGACCTTTTCCAGAAACTTTATCATTATGTTCCAAAGATGCTCAGCTGAGGTTTTGCCTTATTTAGCCAAGCAAAGTAGTCCGTATGGACATGAATTTCACAAGTAGATCCAGCACGGTCGTGCGCCATACAACGCTCTGTTGTGCCAATGGGATAATCTTGCAATAATCATTGTCCGTTTAGATGAATTTTACGTATTTTAAGCCAAAACTTTCAATCCTTTCATAATTTAAACTGGATAAAATTAATAACACTCTATGAATGAATTAGAGTGGTTAAATAACACCAAAACACAATGAATTCAACATAAAGTAAACCAAAACATACTATTATGAATTCAAACTTAATCAAGAACATGAGTAGGCTCTGATACCAATTGTTGAAACATTTCTATTCCGTTATACCTAAGTCATACTCAAGTCTTGAAGAAGTAAGAGAAAAGAAATAGAGGCAGAAGTGTTATAACTGACGAATCCATTTATGTCTTGATGTTGAAGACAAGAAGAAGAAGAATTAAGGAGGGAGATGAAGTCTTCTAAATGATGAATGCCTTCACTTATAAACTCAGATTATGTAGAGAGTATATGTAAATAATGTGTGTATTCCTAGGCTGATGGAAAGCCTCTATATATAGGAAACTAAGGGGCATTTCATTTAGGGACCACACCCTTTCAAATGTAGTAAAAAGGTTACCTTTTGTCCATCATAAATAGGTAATTTTTACTTAGGGAATTCTACACATTGATTAATTTCTATATTTTATATAACATTATATTTATGATTTAAACATGTACGTCTACACGTTTACGTATATTTACTAAGTATACACATTTTGCAATCCATGTTCTAACAGTGGTGAGGTAGGTGGGTGTGGCGTAGGGTAGGGTAGGGTAGGGTAGGATAGAGGTAGGGTAGGGTGGTGGGGGGAAACGTAAAGGGTAAGATGATGGTAAGCTAGGGTGGTGATAGGGTTGGGTGTGGGAAAGGGGTATGTGGAGGGTAGGGTGGGTAGCCGAGAGTAAGGGAGTAGGGTTGTGTGGGGGAGTTGTTAAAAATAAATTCATTTAATTATGAGTAAAAAAAAGTTTGACCGTGGGAGGGTGGGTTGGTGGGGGTGGGGTGATGAGGGTTGTTAAAAAATAATTTTAATATGAATAAAAAAATTGATTGGGAGTGGGGGAGTTGTTAAAATATAATTTAAAAAGGAATATTAAAATATTTTTTTGACCTTGAGGTGGTGGTTGGGATGGTGGGAGTGGAGAGTTGTTAAAAATAAATTTAAAATGATTAATTTTTTTTACCCGACGGGTGGGGTGGGGGTGGGGGAGAGAATTGTAAAAAATAATTTTAATATAAATAATTTTTTATGAGGGGATGGGGTATGGGTGGTTGATGTGGGGTGGGTAATGTGAGGAATGTATGGAAAGTTAGGTGTGTGTGAGGGTGTTACCATTATCAGAAAATGTTTTATTTGGAAAAAATTCGTAAGTCATTTTACTTAGAAAAGTGTGAAAAACATTTTTCGAAAAATATTTTCTCCATTTTTCGGTGCTTACCGAACACCGAAAAATGAGAAAAACGTTTTTCAAAAAATATTTTTCCCCAAATAAACAAAGCATTATTTAGATATTAAATTCAAACAAACTATATAGTTGAGATTGTATTATTTCCTCCAAACTATTCACATCTATATCTATATCTATATCTATAGATATATAATAACAAGGTTGTGGTAATTAAAGGGGATTTTAGGGGCATTTTCGTCATTTCACGCCATGGCAAACTTGCAAAAAAAACGGCTGAAATTACATGTGGCGCTGTGATTGGGTTGTTTTTTTTTTTTTTTGAAAATTTGGACATGTGTCATCTGTGTGGTGAAGGGCGTTTTGGTCATTTCACTGGCGCGTCACTTCACGCGCCGACAAGGTCGCGTGAAGGCAGACGATTTTGTTTTTTGTTTTTTTTTGGTTTGGACACTTGGCGTTCTCCTATTGGCTGGTTGAATTTGGGTTTTTTTTTATTTTTAATCCATTTCTTTTACCTAAATTATTTTATAATAAATTAATTTTTTTTTCAATTTTTTTAACACCAAAATTCATAAAAAAAAAATTCTCTTTAAATAGATACTATTTTCATTTGATTTGGACACAGAAAAAACCCATTTTTTTAAAATATAAATTTCTTAATTATTCTTTGTTAATTTTCCTTTTTCATTTTTCAATATGTTTTGAGTCAAAATTATTTAAGAGTGAAGTATTTTTTTTTAATTATAAATGATAATGATAATAATATTAATTTTACTAATTATAAAAATGAAGAATATAAAATAAAATAAAATTGATGGGGTATAGGATAATGAGTTGGAAGGGATAATATGGTTATTGAGTTTATTTTAATTCGATACATCAAACAATTTATTTATTTTATTTAAAAAAAAATTGAAGCATAGTAAATAAATTATTAATGAAGACGAATATCGGGGAAGATCGTCATCATTTTTAAATTTTTTATTGAAGTACATGTTAATATTCTAAGAAATATAGATAGTATAAATTGGTATTTTAAAAGAGGGTGACGAAGAAGTGGGTTGGGTTGGGTTTGATGAGGGAGTGGAGGGTTTGGGGATTTTTTTTTTCATTTAACACAATTGTTGAATTATTTCTTGGACATTTATTTCAGAAATGAGAAAATTAGTATAATAAATTTTTAGTCCAAAATTAGATTAGTTTCTTGGTTTAATTTTTTTATTAATTTAAAACTCATAATAGAAGTGAATATAATAAATTTTTAAAAATAAGCATAAAATAATTAGTTATAAATCGCTATCTCTCTCTCTATATAAAAATACTTGCATAAGTTTTAAAAAAAATGAAGGCACATTTGTAGTTACTTGGTTAGGATTGAAAATCTATGAAAGACAAAAAGATTACTAAAAATGAGTAGCTTATTTAAGAAGCTTTGTACATCATATTAAAGATACACATGTACACACACACTAAAACACATTAGAACAAAATATCAAGTAACTAAATGAGTTATAATCTCAATTTTTATGAAATAAATTAAATTACTTTTATTAACAATTACCCAAATAAAGTGGATAGTAAATGATTTATTTTGTTTCTTATTTTTTTATTGATTAAAATTATGAGAGTCGTAAATTACACGGGCCTAAAGAGGCACGTGAATGCATTAGGTTTTTTTTTTTTTTAACATTAGACATGTGTGTCGTCTATCTGTGGAAAGGCAATTTCGACATTTCTCTGGGGCGTGTACTGCACGCGCCGACAACGGTGCGTTTATGGAGGTTTTTTTCCCTTTTTTTTAGAATTTTGACATGTGTCGCCCGTTGATTGGCTGGCTGAATTTTGGATTTTTTTTTTTTTACATCCGATTTCTTTACCCTCAATTATTTTATAAAAAATTAATTTTTCTTTAAATTTTTTTACACAAAAATTCATTAATTTTTTCCTCTTTAAATAGAGATTTCTTTCATTTGATTTGGATAGAGAAAAAAAACTCCTCTTTTTTAAATATAAATTTCTTAATTATCCTTTCTTAATTCGTTTTTTATTTTTCTATATATTTTTAGTAAAAATTAAATAAGTGTGAAGTATTTATTTTTAATTATAAATGATAATAATAATAATAATAATAATAATAATAATAATAATAATAATAATAATAATAATAATAAAAATAAAGAATATAAAATAAAATAAAATAAAAATGTTGGGTATTGGATGATGAGTTGGAATGGTGTTGAATTTTTATAAACAAAACCATTGTGTATTTATAAAGTATGTATATGGTTATTTTATATAATAATAATATATATCTATTTAATAAGTGAGATGGGGTAATATGGTTATTGTGTTTATTTTAGTTCGATATATCAAACAATTTATTTAATTTTTTTTAAAAAAATATTTGAGGCATTGTAAATAAAGTATTAATAAATTTGTCGATTTTTGTATTCGTCTCAAAAAATTGTGTACTTATAAAGACAAATATCGGGGAAGATGACCATCATTTATAAAATTTTGATTGAACTGTATGTCAATATTAGAAGAAATAAAGATAGTATAAATTGATAATTTAAAAGAGGGAGGGGAAGAAGTGGGTTGGGTGATGAGGAAGTGGGGGGTTTGGCCAAATTTTTTTTTCATTTAACGAAATTGTTAGTATTTTTATTTTTCTTCTAAGAATTAAGTAAGTTAATTGAAAATAAATATCATAATTATGTTCATAATGAGTTAATGTAAATAAATATGACATAATTTTTTAGATATACGAGCATGGGTTAATACAAATTTTCCATTTGAAAAAGAATGATATTATTTTTTATTAGATAACTGTATTATCCTTTTGGTATAACGAAATCTTTTGTTTTTACTTAAAAAATTCTCTTTATCAAAAAGAAATAAAATATCACCTTTTTTTTACTAGATTTCTAATCTTCACTTTTTTTAACTGATTTCAATAACTTATTTCGTATGTGATAAACATGTTCGTTTGTTTTATTTAATTTTTTTAAATGATAAAATACTACATAATTGTATATAGAGAAATGCATATTCCTTATGATTTTTGTTTTATTTCTATTTTATTGATTCCTAATATTTATGTACTGACAATGTAGTCTTTAAGGAAGTATTCTATAATGTATAAAAGAATTGAGTTTTTGGTTTATTTTAGTTCAATTTTTTTTTTGAATATATAGTAACGCCCCGTGCATCGCACGGGAGTCAATCTAGTCTATAAATATATAAAAAGAAGATTGTTGTAAATCTTCTCAAAACTAAGGGCAATAATGTCAATTGAGTTTAAGGCTACTTCTCATGGGTAATACGGACAAACTGTGCCCAAGTTAACAAGGACAAAGAGGAGATTTGATTTATATTTTATATTTTAAAAATTGTGAAAATCTAAACTTATTATTACATGACATCATTTGTCAGCATATTCCGCATGCTTGAGCTGCTTGGATGACAAGTATTTTGCTTCAATTGGTTTGTTATTATAAATCTGTCCTTTAGAATTCTTAATGCATGTATTTCTATTGGCTCAAATATAGGTGTGGCAGTCACTTATAATTCCATTTGCCTCTTGAAAAGTCATTGTTTTAGTATAAATAGAGGAAAGGTCTCTAGGAGTGGTGAACTTTGCTTTGAGTGATATCAAATCTGAGAGAGAAAATGCCTCCTTTATTCCGTTTCATTCGTGAGTTAGACTCAAGTAGGGTTGAGTGGGCTGTAATGGTAAGGGTTGTCCGTGCGTACAAGTTTCATGTACGAGATGAGCCATCAAATGTTTATGCAATGGAGGTTGTGTTGCATGATTCTGAGGTTGATTTCTAATCTTTTGTTCATGTCGGTGTAGTTAATATTTATTTCCCATTTACATTGATGCAATAAATCTTATTGATAACAAAATATGAAATGTGTGTTTCTTCAGGGTGTCCGGATTCATGCATCCATTAAACGGGCCTTGGTTTCGCGCTTTGCAACAATGTTTCGTGAGGAACATCTTTACGCTGTGAAGAAATTTGTTGTAACTGAAAATGATAACAGGCAGAGGACAACCAACGGTCAATATAAACTGATTTTTATTCCTAAAACTGTTGTAACTGAAGTTTTTGACTCTCAGTTCCCAAGAAACATCTATGATTTCCGAATGCTTGATACCTTTACTAATCCTGATAATATAAATGAAGATGTGCTGGTTGGTAAGATTTCCTTCATAGTGTGTATGTGTATAAATATCTTTCATCTCCCTACCATTACTTGCACTAAAGTATGTAAATAATTTTTTTGTAGATGTCATTGGAAGGCTGGTTTCTCGAAGCAATCTGCAGGTTCGTGAGGTGCAGGGGAGAGAGACATCTATGCTTGACATTGCAATTGCTAATATACAGTAAGTTATTAGTTTTTATAGAATGTGAATATATTACTAATTTATAGTGGTTATTTATTAGATTTCTTTTGTAACCAGGGGCTTTGTATTGCCATGCACTATATGGGGTGAATTTGCTGAAATGCTGCACAATCACATCGACGGTAGAGGAGAAGCTATTGTGATCATTATGCAGCTTTGCAAAATAAGAAGATTTAAGGGGGAGGTTCGTTTGTCAAATGCATATCATGTATCAAAGGTCATATTCAATGATGATGTGATAGAAATTGCTGATTTTTGTCGAAGGTAAGTATAAAACAAATTGTATGTCTGTCATTTTCAAATTTATAGTACAAGTATTTGGTCTGAAATGGGTATATTATCATCTGGTAGTTTGGCATTGGAGGGAAGGGTAGCTAGCCCTATTCGCAACATTCCTATTCCTTTTTCTGGGAGCATTGAAGCAGAATTGGATGCTTTGAGGGACAACATTATAACTCTAGATCAGCTGATATGTGCGAGTGAGGTGAGTTTTAATTTGTAGCTATATCTACTCCAACTGAGATACTACGTATTTACTTTACTGTTTATTTGCAGGTTGGAGAGTTTTGAGTTTATTGTAGAATTGTTGATGTGGAACCTATGCATGAGTGGTATTACATTTCGTGTAAAAGGTGCCTGAAGAAGGTAACCGCAGCTGGATCTACTTTTTACTGTGATGGTTGTGATGTTGTTGATCCCGTAGGGAGCACAAGGTTTGAGTTCCTTCCAACGACTATAACTATTTATCCTGGCTTATTATTAATTCATGAATTTTTTTTACTTAGGTATCGTGTTCAAGTTCGAGTAGCTGATAGCAAAGGGATGGCCTCATTCATACTCTGGGATAAGGATTGTGTCAATTTGACTAGGAAGTCAGCTGCTCAACTGCGTGCAACAACATATGGCAAGGTAAAGAAATAGTCAGACATGTATGAATATATATAGAGAATGGGGGATAAGTAGGGGAAATGTAATAGTAAAGTAGTATATTTTAAAAATAAAAATTAACTGTTGGATTGAAATTATTGTAGGCCATTCCTGATGAGTTGATGAAGTTTGTGGGTCTTGAAGCACTGTTCAAAGTTAAGGTTTCTGAGTATGCTTCTGGCGTTAATTTGGGCCCATTCCCAGTGATTAAGATGGTGACTAATACAAGTCTGATTCAGAGGTTTTGCAAGTACGAGCTTCGTGTTGATGAATTTGGGAAGGGAAAAGATGTAGTTGGTGCTGGCGAAACTTGGAAGGGGAAAAGGATTTCTGGGAATGGAGAAGTACGTGGGAAAGGTAAAGGATTGCTGGAAGAAGTTGGAGCACCCATGAAGACTTCAAATGTGAAGTTTGTTCCTACAATAGTTTCTTTGGGAGTCAAGCGTTGCCTTATGGATGATTTTGGTGAAACTGGAAAGAGTGAGAAGCCATCAAAGTTTCCAAAGAAGGATGAAGAATGAGTTGTTCAGGTTGGGGTGTGTTTTGCTTTTGCTATGTCGGGTTTTCTAATTATGTTGTTTTAGTATTATGTATTTGAACTTTAATCTCTGCAAAGTAGGTCATGTGTTGGTTTTTGGTATGGAGTTTGAACTAGGTAATTCCCAATGTCAACAGATTTCTGTTGACTTTTGTGTGGGAATATTATGCTAGGTAAATGCTTGATGTTATGGAATGGCTGAAAGAATGTCATCGGAATGGTAGTATGCTTACTCCTTTTAGTAATGGAGGTATCTATTAGTAATATTGTTTCCTATTAGACATTATGCAGAATGGTTTCTAAGTTAAGAATATTGAACAAGTGTGTTTTGAATCTACATGAGCAGGATTACCAAAGAGGACAAGAGGATTTAAGTTTTATTATATTAATCTTAAACTATCAGTATGAGTATGAAGAGTAAATATTAAATATGCCTATTACAGAGATATGTACTTATACGAAAAAGAATTATAGATAAGATTTGAAATTTATGAAATTAAATATGTTTTGATATAGAAAGATATGAATGGGAATTATACCGAAATATTAGTTTAGGTGAACAGTAATATGACAAGGAAATTGAGATTATGAAAAAAAATATTATGACAAGTAAATTTTTAAATAGAGGTAAAAAGGATATAAATATTTTTTTTCAAGAATAATTAGAAAAGGAAAGATTAAATTTTTTTTTTTTCAAGAAAAATAAGAATAGGAAAGTTTTGAAAGATATCATAGTAATTATGTTGGAAGAAAGGAAGATAGTAATATATATTATAGCGTAAAATCCGTTGAAGTTAAACGTATGACGACAAATAGTATATTATTATGTACTAAAGTAGTGTAAATCTATGTGAAAGAAAGATATTTGAGATTTAACAAAAGACAAGAATTTTTATGTTTTAAAAATGAAGAGATATATGCTATGATTAATAGGAAATTTATGAGTCATGTTTATGTATAATGTGTTCTATTAAATTTGTCATCTTATTATATTGTCAAAGAAAAAAAAACCCAACAGTGTGTCATGTGGGGAGAGAAAAAGAATTTAATGTGTGATTTGTGGGGTAAAAAGGAAGTAACTGTATGTGATTTGTTGAGTAAAAAAATTTAAATATGTTGGTAAGGACAAAAAAAAGAGGTAATGTAGCAATTACCAAGGGTAGTGTAGACTGAAGTCAGTAACTTTTTACTTCAGAAGAGATGTAGATGCAATTTCCTAGGGTAGTGCAGACTTAAGTCAGAAACTTCTCACTTCAGAAGATAATGACATGCAATTTCAGACACACATCCCAATTGATGCAGAAGAGTTTAAAATAAATGTTGACATCCAAGTGATATATATATATTTCCTTTTACAGTATATTCCAAATATGTATTTCAAAATATTGCTGTAATACGCATATCCAAGGAGATTGTGTTGGGTAATCAGAACTATCAAAGGTCTGAATTGTTGGATGTAAGGGGAATCGATTGAAGATGGTGAAAGGAAAACGTATTGGAGGAAAGAGGATTGAAGATATCTCTGGGAATATAGGTAAGTTTATAATAAAAAAAGTTTGTTCTCTTCTTTCATATATGTTTATTACTGATTTTGGTCAGTTATATGAATCTATATGATTAAATAAGTATTCATGTCATCAAGGTGTGAGATAAATGGTTAGAAATTTATATACCTGCCTCAATTCATGTATGAATTTGTTCCCTGTGCCTTGTTGTTCCTGACATGTTTCTCCTTTGTCTGTTACTATTCTTATACTTGGTCTTCTTTTTTCTTTATGTTTCCTTTTATATTGATTAACTAGACATCTATCCAATTATATGTATCGAAATTTGAATATCATGCGAATCATAAGTGCTTCCAATGGAGAAAGAAGTATCTGCATGTTAACGAAAATGGGATTAAAATTGGTGTAGTAATAATGTATATGTGAGGTAAATTTTGGAAATGAAATGTGGCGTAAGTGCGTGTTAAACACCAAAAATAACGTATGCAGATTGTTTTATAACTGTATCTTCACGTTTGATGAGATGTATTATTTTAATATCAAACACCAAAAATAAAGTATGCAGATTGTTTTATAACTGTTAACTCCAAATTCACCAACGTATTAAGTCTCTCATTCAGAATGGGTAAATGGGTGTAAAATTGAGTTTGTTATAATGTACATGTAAGTTTAAATGATTTGTATGAAGTGTCATAGATTTTACTTGCAACATATGTGATACATGATGGAGTATGTTGTGAAATTGTTTTTGTTGTTTAGATCCCTTCAGTAGTCCTCTGTACTTAAAAAAAAAAGAGACATTGTGTTAATTATTTGGCTTATGAAAATATGTTTACTTAAGAGAAGAGAATAAATTATTACCTTTTCTGTATTGAAGTATAGGTAGATTGAGGAGAATGTTTTGAGTTTATATACCACAATGTTGTACCTGTGTGAAAAGGAATGCAGTGGTGTTAGGAAGAATTAAAGTACTAGCAGTTAGATGAAAGATTTCAATTTGCCAGGAAGATTAGTAGGGTTAAATAATATAGTGTACATACTCAAGGGATAAATTGGAAGGAATTTTTGAAGTTAAATTATATTATGGCATGTAACAACGCTCTAATGATGTAAACAAAAATCTGTGTGGTATTGTAAGTTAGTGAAGTTGTCGGTACTGAATATATATGGTGATATATAAATGACCCAATTGTTACATTCTGAAATCCTAAGTTGTTGTTTGAGAATTTGTGTTTTAATCTATTTTATTGGTTAATATATATTGTTATTTTTTGCTGATGAAATATGAATTATATATTGTATGGTGTAATTTTTGTATATGTAGATCAAATATGTGTATATAAATTTAATTTCATTTTTGTTATGGTTAAATTTAAATACAAAAAACATATTTGTAATCAAATATAGGTTAATTGGCTTTAAAAGTTGTACAAGTTTCTTTAATCGGAAATATACTTTATATAATTTTAGAAAGGGAGAACCATATAGTTTCATTTATTACTTATGTGTGAAATAGCTGGTAGAAAGTAGCAATATCTTATGATTTATGGTCCACTTTTATTTATAATTTTCTCTGTTTCTTTATTTTGAAATTAATAATAAAAGGAGAGTCATTATTTATAGTTTGTTCCCTACAAAATTGTAGATCTGACTACTGTTTTAGTTGTTTTTCTTTCAATATAAAATTTCTACTGTCACTGAACAATTGATCTAAAAATTTGTATGTTAAAAACGAAAATTAGTTATTGATCTAATTTAGGTCTATTAGAAATCATGAAAAATAAGTAGCAACAGATATATCTCAAATCGAAATGTGTAAGCGAGATTTGTGTTGAGTACTTACCAGATTTGTAATATACCGGTTGGGAATCATTGGATCCCGTGAAATTGTGACTGCAAAAATCAAATTGTTGACGGAAAAAAATGATTCCGTTTCGAAAAAAGAGATTTGGGGAAGAGATTTGGTGAGAAACCGATTAGGGTGATGTAATTTTTTCGTTGAAGTTGACAAGGAAAATTATGATGAGTTTGGGAGAATGAGAACTGAGGCTGCGTCGGTGGCGTGTTTGTGAAAATGGGTAGATGAGTAGGGTTTGGGAACAGAAAATGGGAGAAGGGAGAATGATTAGTGGTGAGGGCATGCGATGAAACGGGATTGGGGCATGGGGCGGCGATGATAGTGTAGGGATTGGGTAGGGATTGGTTTTTATTGGTAGATGAGAGATGACTGAGTATGTAGATTAGGGTTTTCTTCATGGGTTGAGTTATAATTTGGGGTGGAGGATTATTTGTTGGGCCGAATGTGGGCTTATTGGAAATGGGCTGAGATAATAATTTGGGTTAGACGATTATTTTTTTAACTGATATTGAGATGGTTTTGTGAACGGTGTTGTTTTAAATTCTCCTAAAATATGTTTTATATTCTACAATGTAAAGAGGGAAAATAATAAAATTAGAGTATATGTTGTTATATTTATAAATATATATTTCTGCATATTTCATATTGTTTATGGATTTTATTTATTTTTAGTTCATTTCATAGTATTACATATCTTATGTTTGTTATTACGAATGTTTGTATTGATATTTAATATGAAATAGCAGGTAGTGGAAAAAATCTTGGAACATCAATGTATACTTCGATAAATATTCTGGAGTCGCGTTCGTTGATGGATATTTCAAATAGTAAGATTCAAGTTATTCATTTCTCCTGTAGGTCTTAACATTATTAGTAGAGTTCCAAAAAGTGAATTTGGTTATCAATATTTAACTACGTCTTCTATAACTTTATATTCGTAGTGGCACAAACAAGATTTAATTCAAGTCGTGTGTCTATAGCAAATAATGAACATCGAGGTTCATCTGATGGTACTAAGCGTGGTTGTCATGATTCTTTCGATGTTCCTCCTATGCGTTTAAAGAAAGCGAAATTAACCTCTAATTCTATATCATCATTTTCGCAAGGTAAATTTCCGTTTGATGTTTGTAGTTGATGTGCTAAAATTTATTACTTATTACGTGATGTGATAAAGTTACAGTTATATAGATATTATATATTTCTTATATGCTTCGTATGTCAGATATAGATTTATATAATCTATATATGCTATACTTGAAATGCGTTTGCATTATTTATGTCTGTAGGTTATTGGGATATAGGAGATGCGACATATAATTGTGCATTTTGTGGAGCTTTATTTTAGTATGAAGAAAGACTTTGTCGGTCATATAATGGCCGTTCGCCGAAGTATGGGGCATGCTGTAATCAAGGTAAAATAAGGCTTCCGTTGCTGAAATCAACACCGGTTGAATTGGAGAACTTGCTATTCGGGGATAATGAAGCGAGTAGGCATTATCGAAAAAATATTCGCTCATATAATAATATGTTTTCGTTCACATCAATGGGAGGAAAGATTGATAGAAGTGTTAACCAAGGTGGATCTCCTCCAGTTTTTAGACTTCATGGTCAGAATTACCACTTGATTGGAAGTATGTTACCTTCAGATGGAGAGGTTCCAAAGTTTGCGCAATTATACATATGTGACACGGAGAATGAAATTGCTAATCGAAAAGCTTCTGTCAGGTTATATGCAAGTTCGATTGTTCTTCTCTTATGTTCTTATTATCTACATAAGAGTCCAAAATGAAGATAAATTTCTAATGTTTTCCCTTTATTGACATAATTATGACAAAAAAATTCTTCAATTTATTTCTCGTGCTAACTAATTTTTTTGGTTACATGATTATTCATATTAGGTCTGACGCGGTCTCTGATGAAGTAAGAGATGAAATTATTATTCACCTAAAAAATATGTTGGATTCGCATAACGTGTTGGTGCAATCTTTTCGTATGGCAAAGGAGAGATTATGTAATGGTAATGTATTGGATGTTAGATTGAGGTTGATTAGTAAAAGAGCAAGTGATGCACGAGTTTACAATGTGCCTACTGCATCTGAGGGGGCTGCTCTAATTGTGGGTGACTTCGAGAATTCGGATAATTTGAGGGATATCATTTTGGAAACAAGAAGTGGTGAGCTTAAGCGTATCAGTCAGCTTCATCCATCATACTTAGGTTTGCAGTATCCGTTGTTGTTTCCATATGGTGAAGATGGTTATAGGGAAGATATTCTTCTTTTCAATCCCCATAATCAAGCTGAAGGACGTAAAAAAGTTAGTATAAGAGAATATTTTGCGTTCCGGCTGCATGGAAGGTCTAACGAACCTCGAACTATTTTGTTTTCGAGGCGGTTGTTGCAACAGTTTATTGTAGATGCATTTACGATGATTGAGTCATCTCGGTTGACATATATACGGCTTAATCAGAAACAATTGCGCGTGGATATGTATAAAAGATTACATGAAGTTATATTGTCCGGTGATTGTGATGCGTCGAGACAGGGGAAAAGAATTGTGTTACCTTCAACTTTTACCGGTGGCCCAAGATTTATGATTCAAAATTATCATGATGCAATGGCTATTTGTAGGTGGGTGGGCTACCCGGATTTGTTTTTAACCCTTACATGTAACCCGAAATGGCCAAAGATTATTAGGTTTCTTGAGGACGGAGGATTGAAGTCTGAGGATAGACCAGATATTTTGTGCCGTATATTCAAGGTGAAGATTGATGGATTAATTAAAGATCTAAGGAAGAATAAAATTTTTGGGGAGATAAAGTCTGGTATAATTTTTTTTTTAAAATCATTTCATAATTTATCATACTCAATGTTAAAAATGAATATACTAATTTCATATTACTATTTAAATGTTAATTAATTGTTCTTTTTGACAGTTATATACACAATATAGTTTCAAAAATGAGGGCTGCCACATGCTCATATACTATTATTCCTTGCAAGTGATTTCAAGACACGTAATGCAGAAGAAATTGATAGTATCATTTCTGCAGAAATTCCGGATGAGCAGTTAGATCCATTATATTTTAATGCGGTTTCAGAGTTAATGATTCATGGTCCGTGTGGGAAAGATAGGCGTAACTCGCCGTGTGTAAGCCATTAGTTTGATTGGCTGCGGCCATAGGCATGAGCAGGTATGTCTTGGCCAAGAAATGGGGCGGATGGATGCCTCGGCGCTGCGGCATGATTTATAGGCATGGGCAGCAAGGCGGATTGGCGATAACTGTGGGCTGCGGGAAAATTGGTGCGGACATTGACTTGGTTTGGACAAGGAAGTTGGGCGTGTCTTAAAGACAGCCAACCAGGGCCATGTTGTAGCAGTTGATGGCTGGCATGGCTTGGCTTGAACATGGGCAAGTAGTGGGCGGTTTCCAGCAGTTGTGGGCAGCAGTTGTGGATAGTTTTGGTGAGCAGTTTTCAAGCAGCCTCACCATAAAAGACTGCCAAGTGTCCCGGCAGTTATTGGCCTTGGCCTGATTGTATTTTAATGTAGATAATGTTATTGTTTACATTATTCAGTGTTGTAGACTGCAGCGCATGCATACTTTCGAGATAGATAGGCATTGTAGTGGCTTTGGCCTAAATCTCATTGTATTCCTTGTATTGTTGAGCAATAAAGGTTGGGAAGGGTTCCTGTAAATTGTTGTGTTGCTGTATGCTTTATTTCTTGTTGCCTTGGTGTGATTTGTTGTGTCCTTGTTGCTGAAAACGAAATTTGAAGAGGGCTGTTGCACTTGGGTTGAGTGCAAGCCGCGCGGGTGTGGTTGTTTGCTGAAAATTCGACGATACCTGTGACAATTGGTATCAGAGCCCCGATTTTGGTATTGATTCCACTGCGACATTGATCATGGTAGGCACAATTTTAGAAAGGCTTAGTAAGTTGGAGGATTTCGTTGGTATTCCTTTGTCAACGGATGACGTTCCTTTGGCCAACCAGGTGCAGAACCTTGGGGAAGGGCTGGCCGAGTTGCGTTCGATGATTGAGGCACTATCGAAGGCTGATGATGCAAAGTTCACAGACTTGTTTGCTACTGTGGCGGCCAATTCAGGGGAAGCAAAGGTGCACTTGCAGGCTATGACAGATGAGATAGCCATCTTGAAGAGGGTTGTGGCGAGCGGTGTCTCGGGTAGCACAAGTGCTGATCGGCTGAATTTAAAGTTCCGGAACCGAAGTCATTTGGGGGAAAGCGGGATGCTAAGGAACTGGAAAACTTCATTTGGGACATGGAGCAGTACTTTAAAGCTGCTTGTATTAATGAAGTTGAGCGGGTAAATGTTACTTCGATGTACTTGGTTGGCGATGCCAAGTTATGGTGGCGTACTCGAACTGATGATGACGAATTAGGTAGGCCTCGGATTGAATCATGGGAGATGCTTAGGAAAGAACTTCGGGATCAGTTCTTACCTAACAATGCTGCGTGGTTGGCTAGGGAGAGCATGAAAAATCTGAAGCAAACGAGTATGGTTCGTGAGTATGTCAAGCAGTTTACTTCATTGCTGCTGGATATAAAGAACATGTCAGAGGAAGACAAATTATTTAATTTCATTTCGGGATTGAAGACTTGGGCACAGTCTGAGTTGCGTAGGCAGAATGTTAAGGATTTGGCTGCTGCGATTGCTGCTGCCGATAGCTTGATTGACTACAAACTTGGGCCTTCTAATGAGTCCGGGAAAGCCAAGGGCACGGCTGCGAAGGGCAAGGGGGTGCAACGAGACAAGAACCGGACTGAGAAGAAGGGGAACGAGTCTTCAAGTAGCAGTAAGACCCGAAAGGAAGACGGAAACAAGAAGTCTAAGACGTGCTATATCTGTAATGGTCCTCATTTTATGAAGGACTGTCCAAAGAAGGAGAAATTGAATGCCATTACTGATGCGGATGATGGGCCCGAGGAGCAGGAGGATGCCCCTAGGCGGGTTAATCCCATTCGAATGGTAAATGCTTTGCAAACTGAGAAAATGGTTCAGAAGCAATGGCTGATGTACGTGAAAGTTGTGATTAATGGGCACGAAGTGATGGCGTTGGTGGACACGGGTGCTACTAACAGTTTCGTGGCCGAGAAAAATGTGAAGTTGCTGGGTATTGACTTGTTGTTGAGTAGTAGTCGGATCAAGGCAGTAAATTTTGATGCTCAACAAGTGGGCGGTACGGCTTGTGTGAGTGTGAAGATTGGGACATGGCATGGTGAATGCCAATTGATGTCTATGCAGCTTGATGACTTTGATATGATTTTGGGCATTAACTTCTTGTCAAAGGCCAAATGTCAGATTATGCCTAATCTTGGGGGTATGTTTATAGCGGACAAAAGGAATCCTTGTTTCGTGAAGGCTGTTGGTCCAAAATGGGATAAGGGAAAGGACTCGGGAAATGGATTGATATCGGCTTTACAGGTTGAGGCGGGACTTAAGCGTGGGGAGGAAACGTTTCTGTGTGCCTTGATAGAGATCAAGCCAGATCAGTTTGTGGATGTTCCTGATGAGATTGGGACTGTCCTTGGGGAGTTTGAGGACATGATGCCGCCCGAGTTGACTAAGTGTCTGCCACCGAGAAGGGCTATTGATCATAAGATAGAGCTTGAGCCAGGAACGAGACCACCTGCTCTTGCTCCTTATCGGATGGGGCCAGTTGAGTTGGCCGAGTTGAGGAAGCAATTAGATGGGTTGCTCGAGTCGGGACAGCTGTGCCCTTCAAAAGCTCCTTATGGCGCGCCTGTTTTGTTCCAAAGGAAAGCTGATGGAACCTTGCGCATGTGTGTGGATTATAGGGTGCTGAATAAGGTGACAATTAAGAACAAGTATCCGGTGCCGAATGTGGTCGAGCTGTTTGATAGACTGTCACGGGCCAAGTACTACACAAATCTGGATCTAAGGTCGGGTTATTGGCAAGTTCGAATTGCAGCAGGAGATGATTCAAAGACGGCATGTGTTACTAGGTATGGTTCATACAAATTTCTTGTTATGCCCTTCGGTTTGACAAATGCACCTGCCACGTTTTGCAATTTGATGAATGATGTGTTGTATGACTACTTAGATAAGTTTGTTGTAGTATACTTGGATGATATTGTGGTGTATAGTGAAAGTCTTGATGACCATGTTGTGCATTTGCGGAAAGTGTTTGAAAAGCTGCGAGAATACAGCCTTTATGTGAAGAAGGAAAAGTGTGAATTCTGCAGGACAGAGATCACGTTTCTTGGCCATATCATTAGTCAAGGAAATGTGATGATGGATGGGAAGAAGGTGAAGGCCATTGTTGATTGGCCTGCTCCTACTAAGGTTGCTGAGTTGCGGTCTTTCCTTGGGTTAGCAAACTACTACAGAAAGTTTGTGAAGGGATACTCGGGGGTGGTTTATTGCTTGACGGATTTGCTGAAAAAGGACAGAAAGTGGGAATGGACACGGGACTGCCAGGATGCCTTTGACAGGTTGAAAGAGATTGTGTCAACGGAACCGGTTCTGCGTCTACCTGACTTTGAACAGCCATTTTCCACACGTACGCGTCAGATAAGGCGATTGGGGGTGTTTTGGTACAAGATGGGCATCCAGTTGTGTATGAAAGTCGAAAGCTGAAGGAAGTCGAGCAGCGGTACAGCACGCATGAGAAAGAAATGACGGCTGTTGTGCATTGTTTAGAGGTATGGCGACATTATTTGCTGGGTACAAGGTTTGTTGTTTGCACTGACAACGTGGCGAACACCTACTTTAAAACACAGAAGAAGCTGACCCCGAAACAGGCCCGTTGGCAGGAGTTCCTTGCAGAATTTGATTTCATATGGGTGCACAAACCAGGGGCACAAAACAACGTTGCTGATGCGCTGAGTCGGAAAGTAATGGTTGCTGGTTTTGTTAATGATTTGGTGTGTTTAGAATCAGTTTTCCTTGGGCAGATTCGGAAGCAAGCCGAGACGGACGAGGCATATCAGAAATTACTTAAGGAGGTACGTGAGGGTGTTGTCTGAAAGTATTGGATTGAAGATGGGTTGCTGCGTGCAAAAGGCAGCAGGCTTTATGTTCCTTGCGGGGGAAAGTTAAGGCAGAAAATCTTAAGGGAATCACACGACTCAAAGTGGGACGGACATCTGGGAGTAGAACGTATGTATGCTTTGCTTTGCAGGACTTATACATGGCCAAAAGATGTTGGATGATGTCGAAGCTTATGTAAAGACTTACTTAGTTTGTCAACTCGATAAAACGGAAAGGAAGAAAGAAGCGGGGTTGTTGCAGCTGTTGGCTATTCCAAGTAGGCCGTGGCAATCAGTTTCTATGGACTTTATTTCTGGTTTTCCGAACGTTGACGATATGGGCTCAGTTTTTGTTGTTGTGGATAGATTTTCGAAATATGGGGTATTTATTGCAGCACCGCATGCTTGTCCAGCAGATGTGGCTGCAAGACTTTTCTTTAAAAATGTTGTGAAGCATTTTGGGTTGCCGGAAGATGTTGTTAGTGATCGAGACTCCAGATTTACGGGCAGATTTTGGACAACGCTGTTTGGGATGTTGGGTTCCGAATTGAAATTCAGTACAGCCAACCATCCGCAAACGGATGGCCAGACGGAGCGCCTAAATGCGCTGCTTGAGGAGTATTTGAGGCACTATGTGACTGCGAGTCAGCGGAATTGGTTAGAGTTGATGGATGCGGCTCAGTTTTGCTACAACTTGCATAGGTCTTCGGCAACGGGGAAAAGTCCGTTTGAGATTGTGTTGGGAGTACAGCCTCGGACTCCGAATGAGGTGGCGATTCAGCGTACGGGGGATGACTGTCCAGCGACTTATCGGTATGCTATAGAAAGACAGGATGTGTTCGATGAAGCCACGGAAAGCTTGAACAAAGCACAGCATCACATGAGGAAGTATACTGATAAGAAACGTCGGCCTTTAGAGTTTCAGGTTGGTGATAAGGTGTTGCTGAAGTTGACACCGCAGATTTGGAAAAATATAAATGCTAAGCAGCGGCTTAGAGGGATGGTTCCAAGGTACGAAGGGCCGTTTGAGGTGCTGAAACGGGTTGGGGCAGTGGCATACAGGCTGAACTTACCCGAGAGGATGAAGATGCATCCTACGTTCCATGTTAGTTTTCTGAAGCCTTTTCACGAGAGTCTATTGCGGGAAAAACAGCAATTGAAGCGGGCTCCGACTACAGTTTCCAAACAGTTTGAGAAAGTGATAGAGAAAGTGCTTAATCATAGAACTATGGGGGTAAGTAAGAAGAACCGTAGGACTGATTATTTGGTGCAATGGAAGGGGGAAGGAGAGGTAGATGCTATGTGGGAACGGGATGTAACTTTGTGGCAGTTTGAGGAGCAAATTAAGCGGTATTGGGACAGCTTACCGATGAGGACATCGGATTCTCCCAGCGGGGGAGAGTTTGTAAGCCATTAGTTTGATTGGTTGCGGCCATAGGCATGAGCAGGCATGTCTTGGCCAATAAATGGGGCGGATGGATGCCTCGGCACTGCGGCATGATTTATAGGCATGGGCAGCAAGGCGGATTGGCGATAACTGTGGGCTGCGGGAAAATTGGTACGGACATTGACTTGGTTCGGACAAGGCAGTTGGGCATGTCTTAAAGACAGCCAACCAGGGCCATGTTGTAGCAGTTGATGGCTGGCATGGCTTGGCTTGAACATGGGCAAGTAGTGGGCGGTTTCCAGCAGATGTGGGTAGCAGTTGTGGACAGTTTTGGTGAGCAGTTTTCAAGCAGCCTCACCATGGAAGACTACCAAGTGTCCCGGCAGTTATTGGCCTTGGCCTGATTGTATTTTAATGTAGATAATGTTATTGTTTACATTATTCAGTGTTGTAGACTACAGCACATGCATACTTTCGAGATAGATAGGCATTGTAGTGGCTTTGGCCTAAATCTCATTGTATTCCTTGTATTGTTGAGCAATAAAGGTTGGGAAGGGTTCCTGTAAATTGTTGTGTTGCTGTATGCTTTATTTCTTGATGCCTTGGTGTGATTCGTTGTGTCCTTGTTGCTGAAAACGAAATTTGAAGAGGGCTGTTGCACTTGGGTTGAGTGCAAGCCGCGCGGGTGTGGTTGTTTGCTGAAAATTCGACAATACCTGTGACACCGTGCATGGTGGATGGACGTTGTTCGAAACATTTCCCAAAAAATTTTGTTGAAACAACTCAAATAGATGAAGATGGGTATGCAGTGTATAGGCGTAGAGATAATGGACGAACTATTGTGAAGAATGGTGTTTGTTTGGATAATCGATATGTTGTGCCTCATAATTGTTATTTGTTGCTTAAGTATGGAGCGCACCTGAATGTGGAATGGTGCAATCAATCCAGGGCTATAAAATATTTGTTCAAATATGTGAATAAAGGGAATGATCGAGTAACAGCTACTTTTTATCAAGCAACAAATGAAGGGAATGTGGAGAAGGTTGTAGATGAAATAAGTTTGTATTATGATTGTAGATACATTTCTTCGTGTGAAGCTGCTTGGAGAATATTTGGATTTGAGATTCAGTACAAGGATCCTCCAGTTGAGCGTTTGAGCTTTCATCTTCCGAATGAGCAACCAATCATCTTTACTGATGCGGATAATATCGATACTGTTTTGCAAAAAAACACAGTAGCCCAAAGTATGTTTTTAGGCTGGATGGAAGCGAATAAGAAGTACCCAGAAGCCAGAGGTTTTACATATGCGGAATTCCCAATGAAGTTTGTTTGGAAGGCTGATGTGCGTGAATGGTTACTGAGGAAAAAAGGGTTTGCAATTGGTCGAGTATTTTATGTGCCACCAGGATCAGGTGATATGTATTATTTGAGATGCTTGCTAAATCAAGTTAAAGGGCCGACGTCTTATCGTGAGTTGTGTTATGTGAATGGTAAACAATTTGGAACTTTTCAAGAGGCTTGCTATGAGTTAGGGTTGTTGAACGATGACAAAGAGTATATTGATGGTATTATTGAAGCTAGCGAGTTCTCATCCGCGACTTCTATAAGGAATTTGTTTGCTACGCTTCTGATATCTGGGTCAATGATTCGGCCAGAATTTGTATGGCAGAAATGTTGGACATATTTGGCGGAAGATGTGCTTTACAAACAAAGGATATTATTGGATCACCCTGGTTAGATAATTTTGTCTTCAAATTCTCTATATAACATTTTCTATTTATATGTCTCCTAACTTACTTTATTGATAAGATATTTTGTCCTTATGCGTGTAGGGTTAATTTTGGATGACAATCAATTGAAGAACTTTACTCTTGCCGAAATTGAAAAGCTTCTAAAAAATCATGGTCGAAGTTTGCGAGACTTTGAACATATGACCTTTCCTGATGGTTCATACTTCGAATGTTGTTAAAATAGATTGATTTATGATGAAATGTGTTATGATCGCCAGGTGTTACATGATGAGTACAATGAGTTGGTTGGTAAATTGAATGAAGATCAAATGAAAGTGTTTGACATCATTGTGAACTCCTGTTTCCTCGAAATCGGGAAGATGTTTTTTGTTTACGGTTATGGTGGGAGTGGGAAGACATATATTTGGCGTAGTCTTTCTGCCTTTTTAAGATCAAAGGGTCATATCGTGCTTAATGTTGCATCCATTGGTATCGCTTCTTTGTTATTGCCTGGTGGCAGAACTGCGCATTCTAGGTTTGCAATTCCTTTCAATTTGCATGAAGATTAGGTGTGTAATATTCGACAAGGAAGTCCATTAGCTAAATTGATTATCAAAGCGAAGTTGATTATTTGGGATGAGGCACCAATGATGCATAAGCATTGTTTCGAAGCTTTGGATAGAAGTATGAGGGACATAATGAGAGTAGTTGATGGAAGAATGGGTGATTACCCATTTGGTGGCAAAACTTTTGCTTTTGGAGGTGATTTTAGGCAAATTTTACCTGTTATACCTAAGGGGAGTAGATCTGATATTGTCCATGCCTCAATTAATTCATCATATTTATGGAGCCATTGTACAGTTTTGAGGTTGACAAAGAATATGAGGTTGCAAGGTTTGGATGGAAGTTTGCACTCTGAGTCGGTGAAAGAGTTTGCTGAGTGGATAGCGAAAATTGGGGATGGAGAAATAAATGAGCCGAATGATGGAGTTGCTAACATTGATATCTCGAGTAAGTTCTTAGTTACAGAGTATAGTGATCCTATCCATGGAATTGTGGAGAATATATATGGTGAATATTTACGTGGGCGGAATGATTTTGCTTACTTTGAGGAGCGAGCAATTTTGGCACCGACATTGGACGTGGTGAATGCTGTTAATGAGTATATTGTGTCTCTAAATCAAGATTCAGGGAGAACGTATTTGAGCTCCGATATACCTTGCCATTCTGAAAAAAATGTTAATTTCTTAACCGATTTGCATACTCCTGAGTTTATCAATAGCATCTCAATTTCTGGGCTACCTAATCATTCATTGCACTTGAAAGTTGGAACTCCGGTAATGTTGCTCCGTAATATTGATTCGTCTCTTGGATTGTGTAATGGAACACGTTTGGTTATTACAAGACTTGGAAATCATGTCTTGGAAGGGGAAGTACTTTCCAATCGTGATGCAAGGAAAAAAAGTGTTAATACCAAGAATGTCTTTAACTCCGTCTGATACAAGGATACCTTTTCGATTCGAAAGAAGACAATTCCCATTGATGGTTTCATATGCAATGACTATTAATAAAAGTCAGGGCCAATCATTGTCTGTTGTTGGTTTATTGTTGAAGAAGCCAGTTTTTTGTCATGGGCAATTGTATGTGGCACTATCAAGAGTCACAAATCCAGATGGTTTGAAGATCTTGATATGTAATGACGATTGTTCTGCACCATCTGCTGACCACACTATTAATGTCGTTTTCAAGGAAATATTTAATAACATTTGAGTTTGTGTTTTTATTATTGTAAATTATTCATGGAGATATAGATAACTTTGGTTTGTAATATATTTTTTCGTTCTCCATATCCTTTCCTTTAACTACGAAATTCGACTATGATTGTTACAAATTATCGCCGTGCATCGCACGGGAGTACTGCTAGTATATATAAAAAGAGAATAGTGTCTTTTGAAGTTCTTAACATTTAAAAATAAGATTTTTCCTTCAAAATAGTGATAATTCTAGAAACTATTGTTGAAACTATTTTTAATGTTGTACTAATAAATGTTAGAAAATAAAAGAACTAAAATATCTTGCAAAATAATTGAGCTTATATTCAATTCAACAAGATCCCTTTTATCAATTCTTTATCCTTATCGTCAACCATTTTTTTATTTTTAACATCAATATGGATTTTTTCAAAAAAAATAAAAACATCAATATGGATACTTTTGGCATTATTTATTAAAAAATATACTCATTCTGTCTCACTACAAACTACACACTTTTTTTCAAAGGGCATCTCACTACAAACTACTCCCTACGTCTAATTCGATTTAGGATTTTCTCTTCCGACACAGGAATTAAAGAATATTAATATAATAAAAGGAGAGAATGAGTGAAGCAGGTATTGTGAGTATGAAAAGTAAAATATGGGGGAGAATGAGTGAGGGGCATAGCAAGGAGATTGTTGTTATTAGTATGACAAGTGAGTATTTTTGAATATAAAAATAATATAAACTTGCCATTTTGAGATGTCATAAGACGAGTGGGACGCCCAAAATGAAAATTGGTCCTAAGTCGGGTGGGACGGAGGGAGTATATAATTTCTAAAATGGAAATATTTTATCATTTTTATATTAATGAAACTCGCATATCATACTCAGAACAACAACTCATTTTCTCTCTTCAACCTCATTTTTCATACTCACAACACTCAATTCACTAACATTTTTCCTTAATTTCTGAGTAAATAGTAAGTGTGTATTTTATAATAGGATTGAGGAAGTATAATCTAACTGAACTTTTTTTGTTGATACCCCACATTATATAGATGAAATTTTATTATTCCATGTTTATTTTATTTCTTATTAATTTATTTACTATTTTACAGTTTTTATTGATCCCCCACGTTATATAGATGAAAATATTAATACATAAAAGACATTGCTAACTTTTCGGTGTCATGCACTTTTTGACGAAGGAGCCATTATATCTTGTTGATTTAAGATTTATTTTTTTGGGGAGTTTATTTCACTAAAAAATTGGATAAATGGTTACATTAGTTTTAACTGTAGTTCTTAATTTTGATTTTTGTTTATTTAATTATATCGAAATTATACAAATTATAAAAAGAATCAAAAGTCGATACAATTGTTGTCATAATAAGGCTACTAAATACGTTGACTAAGTAGATGATTTTGTTTTAATCATTATTACTTTGTCTCTTAATAAACTCCAATGTAAGAATTTTTTATTTTAAAATTGTTATTTTTATAAAAAGCTTTGTTCTAAACGTTTTTACTAAATTTCTTTCACTATTTTTTTATTATCGTAAATTAAATGTTTAAAAGTGAATAATAAGAATATTTATCTTCTTTTCCAAAGTGAATACTTCAAATTCAAATGAATTGTCCTTTTAGAATAAAAAATAAATGAATATCAAACTTTTGATTTAGGAATACTTTAAAAATATTTATTTTAGCAATGATGCATAAATACGCTTGCTATTCCAAATTTTCAATTTTACAATTATATAATGAATAGTAAAATAACAAAGTAGTAAAATAAATCATTTAAGAAAAAAATATTTTAAAATAACAATTTTTATTGGAATAATCACTGAAGTTCCTCAAATCACGAAATATGTGTATACAAAAAGCTTTCAAAATTTATAATATTTATTGTGTTGGTTAAATAATTATAACATGTGTATACTTTCATTAGTTTTAACTTTTTATTATAAATTATTTTCAATGTAAAATTATTTTAGACTCATAATTAATATATTATAATTATATAATATTATTTAAACAAAATATATTAATATAACAAAATTTTACTTATATCATACAACGCATGTGTGCAATACTAGTTATTATAAACATGGACTAGTATCTATAGTATAAATGAGGGAAGGGTGCTACAGTTCTATGAATAGTGCCAAGTGCCGAAATTTCCATTTTGCCCTCACTATTTTGTCTCTTTCCCATTTTGCCCTTATATTTTTTTTTAAATTAAAAAAAAATTAAAAAAAAAAAACCCGTGTCCTTGAACACGGGCATGTACTAGTCTTCTTATAAAAAGAAGACATTAATACAAAGTACTCAAATAGTAAATGTAGCGTTGTGAGAAAGAATTTTATCTTTTGAGTCGCCACCTATATTATTCGTTTGAAAACATAGGAAAACCATTTTTGAAAAGAGATTTGAGTTTGGGGCTTAGGTTATGGAATGGGTAGGTCAAGGAGCATCCATTCCACCCGATCCGAAGATCGGTCTTGCTAAAAAAAAGAAAGATTTTCAATCTTTACAATATATACAATTAAAAAAAAACAAGTAAACTCTAATCAATTTCTTGATTAGGAATGTCGGATTGTATGCTTCGAGATCGCCTTCATCGATTGAAGGGATTCTAGGCCAATCCTTTTGATGGGATTACACCACTCTAAAAGCCAATAGAGATAGATTGAGAAGAGGAGAGTAAAAGTGAAGGAGTTTACCTAGCGTTTGGGGAGGATTTGATTTAGAACGTGGTTCTAAAATGTCTTCTCGATCGAGAAGTAATTTGGGCAGAGCTTCGACTCAATATGAGAGTCAAGTCTTGATGCGGACAGAGCTTCGCCTTATGCTAGGCTTGAGCCTTGATGTTCGTCAATCAACGTGGTTGAAGGACGAATTTAGGAGTTGTTTGTGAGTGATTTGAAGGAGTCTTTCGTGGAAAGAAACCAACAAATTGTGTGTGTTGTGCAGAATTCTCGACCTTTGAAACAGTGGAAGTCACCAAGTATTTATAGGGGTTTAGGAGGTAGAGGTGGAGAGGTAAAACACTCCTAGGAAGCTTCCAGAACTCAAATTTGATTGGAGAACCGGATTAGATGAGGTTTATCAAGAAAAGAGTTTGAAACGGAGAAGGAGAGTGATTTCTGCACATCCTGTCGAGGGAATATCTCGCGCGAGATATGATATCTCGTGCGAGACAAAGCAGTCTGTGGACAATTTTGCCCTCTTCAGTTATTCCGTTAGTCAGTTAGGTCCAAAACTAACGAGGTTAGTTAGAAACTTAACAAAACATGACGAAACTGATATGCTTTCATCAAAACATAAAAGAGAGACGAAGAGTAGTGTAATCATGATTTATTGGTTCAGAATGGGGTGTCTACAGAGCCCCTCGGCGATAGGTCTTATGAAAGAAGAAGTGTCGTCGATAGAAAAGACATCATTCTGAACATTGGGATGGTCGTGCCACACGGCTGCCTACGTATCTCCAAGAGAGAATCAGACCAAACGTAGTTCGACTCCAAAACACTAAAAAGGCTATTTTAGGTATTTTGAAAAGCATTTTTTGAAAATTGAAGAGGGATTTTTTTTTTTTGAAAAGGCAAAATCATACTGAGGAATCAAGGACTTGACCCAATTCTGATGATACCCGGTTTGTTGATGAAGTCGTTGAAGTGCGCCGCCCGAGGTTACTGACGTGCCGTTGTTGCCGAGGTCACGGACTTTGTTGTCGTTGCCGAGGTCACGGACTTTGTTGTCGTTGCCGAGGTCACGGACTTTGAAGTTTGCTGCCATCACAGACTTTAAAGTTGTTGCTGAGGTCACGGTCTTGAGGTTTGCTGCCATCACAGACTTTGTTGATGTCGCCGAGGTCATGGACTTGAAGTTGTCGGTTGAGATGGAGGTTCTGTCGGCCCCTGTTATGCAAGGATACATGCATGATGGTCTCGGATAGACCCGAATGATTCTTACCTTTCTGTACCTGTCAGCACATAAAGATTTCAAGTAGAATTTTTTCAGATTTTAGTTGTTTAACTGGACTTACGTGATGGTGCTCACGTCTGTTCGTGTAAATGGCCAGTCGGACATTTTGGTGGTGAGTTTATGTATAAGTATATGGTATATGGAAATGTAGGGACATTTGTATGGATTTATATTTGAGAGGGGTTTATTGTATGAGTGAACTTGTGTTTGACAAGTTGGGACCAAATCAGGTTTTGCAGAATCTGTTGCTAGTCAGCAAGGCTGTATTGTTGTAGGATTTTGATGAGTAACCTTTTGTGAACACATCTAGGCTTGTTGAGAATATTCATTCTCACTTCTCCTTTGAATCGTGTCTCTAGGAGGCAAACGACTACAAATCTGTCGACTGTCGTAATGGCTCTATGTACAAGGCCCTTTGGTGTCTCAAGCCCCAAGTTGCTTGCAAGTGGTAGATGAATTTGTGAACATGCTTCTGAAGCTGCTCTCTTGATTTGAAGATGATCGAAGAAGACTCTCCTTGTTGATTTAATTTGAAGGAGATCGAATGATGCTCGATGAAGAAGGTTGAAGAATACTCTCCCTTTGACCTTTAATTTTTTTTCTTAGTGACGCACCCTTGTTTTTGCCTAGACCGCCCTTTCGGGTTTTCAATCTAGCGGGCATCTCTTTTGCGTCTTTTTTTTTTCATTTTTTTTTTGAAAGTAGTATGTAACTCGAAGAGAACTCAGAGAGAGAAAATCTTATTGAGGAGAGAGAGATGAGATCTCAAGTAAGTTGAGGAGAGACGGACTCTATTCTTTGGAAGGTGATCCAAGCATTGACTCTTTTGGAAAAGTGTACTCTCTGATGATGAGAGTGAGAAGCAAAGAGGAAAGCCCCTAATGCAGATTTGATTGTTTTGAAGAGTTGAAGTATAGATTGACTGGGGGAGGAAAGGTTAGGAAGCCCCAGTTTTGATGCTTGGATTTCAAGAGTGTGTATGAGAGTGGCTAACAGGAAGCCCCTAGACGCAACGAGAAACGCTTCTTGGCTCAAAGATCTAGAAAAGTTATTCTACCTTTTAATGAACCGTGTATCATCTAGAAGTTTCTAAATAAGTTTGAGAAGGAAGCCAATCATTAGTATGACCTAAGGGTAAACATTTTTCTTGATACTGAAAGTCTTCTTCACTTGATATAAGAGGATGTTGAGGATTCCTCTTTTCTTTTGTTGGTATCACTTGACTCCTCCTCTTTGTGGGAGAGTCCTTCTTGCCTTTGTCGAAATTCCATCCTTATTGTGGGGCGATGAAGGCTTGAGAGTTTTTCTTTCTTTCTTTTTTTTTTTTTTTTTTATGCTCTATTTTTGCCTAGGACGATTTGAGGAGTTTCAACCTAGCGAGCTTTTTTTATTTATTTTTGTACTCTCAAAGCCTTGAATTGAGTAGCCCCACTCTTCTTGGGATGAATGTTGATAGCAGCGCCTTTGGCTTCCTTCGCTTGTTGACTTTGACTTTCAGTAGGGGTAATGTTTAGCCCTTAAGCCTCCTAAGGACGACTTTCTTCTTAAACTCGCTTAGAATTTTCTATTTTTGCGATGATTTAGGTAATGGAGGGTCCATTATTCTGCATGAATTAAATGAGAATTATGAGGTAGAACAACCTTAGGGAAAGTGTTTAGGAAAATAACTTTGATTAATTGAGAAATTTAAGAACAGACTCGATAGTTTAGAGAACACAAACTAGAGGAGGTGAGAAGTACTAGAAAGACAGAACGACTCTTCGAGTTCATACTTGGAAATTTAAAACCTAATCTACTTCTATCAAAGGAGAAAGGGAGAGGATAGTTGTAGCCCCAAAGTGGTAAGTGCAGCTTTTTCTTCTTGGAGATTCATCTTTTTCATGGAGTACGAGGGAGAGAATTGGTGATGACGTTGGGACGTTCTAGATCTCCATTGTCAAAGAGGTCTTGGATGATGTCCTTCAAGTGATGGCAGGAGTTGGTGTCGTGGCCGGTGAAGTTGTGGTACTTGCAGAATAAGTGATGAGCATGATTCGGACCCATATCCTTCGGAGGACCACCTTTCCTTGGTTTGATCTTTTCATTCTGGACAAGCACATCGAAGAGTTCTTCTTGAGTGATTCCTTCAATTTTGTCGTAGTGCCTCTTTTTCTTTTCGGGAGGAGGGACAGCAGAATACTTTTCGGTGTTGGAGCGGTTGAATGCAATGGCATTGACTGAAGCTTCCTTACTTGTAGCGGGTTTGTTGTAGCGGAAGTTACTTTCCCTCTTTTTACTTTTGAGGAAGTCATCAACCCTAATTCCGGACTCGAGGAGTTCATTGAAACTAGGAAAGTAATTACCGGCGAGCTTCTCTTGAAATTCATCACGGAGGCATTGAAGGAAGATGTGGATTTGCTCTTTGAGAGTAGGCCTTTCGACGATTTCAGTGAGTTTGAGTCTCCATCTTCTAAAAAATTCAGCTAAGGACTCATTGGCATGTTACTTGGTTTGTTCAAGATTCCTCCTAGTAGGGCGATAAGTGGAGTTATCTTCAAACTGCCTTTGGAAGACTAAACATGCGGATGACCAATCAAGCCTTGTAGTCGTAGGAAGAGACATGTACCAATCCCTTGCAGCACCCTCCAAGGTTTGAGGAAAGCATTGGGCCAAGATTGTGTTGTCAACGCCCATTGGAAGCATAGCCCAAGTGTAGGTCTCAACATGAGCTCGAGAACAGGTAGTACCATTGAACTTGGCAATGTCGGGTATCTTGTACTTGCGAGGAAACTTGGTAATGGATTGTTGAAGAGCATCGGGATCAAATGGAACGAATGACCCTTTTGAAGTGTCAAGAGTTGCAAGCTTCTTTTCAAGGTAGTTCTTAGTAACATGGTCACCAAGTTTAGTAGTTTCGTCGCTGCCTTCCTTCTTGTTCTTAGTATTCTTGGAGACATATTCCTCATCATCGGAGGAGGATGAGGAGGAGGAAGAATCGGATTCTTCCTTTTTCTTGCTTGACTTCTTGATTTTTCTATTTATTTTGGTGTAGGATTCCCCTTCATCGGAGGAGGATTCCACTTTCTGCTTTTGCTTTCTGCCTTTATTGACCTTCAACTCGTGGAGTTCTTTCATGAGGGTGGCCATTTGGGCATTTTGCTCATCAATTTGCTTACTTTGTTCATCCAACCTAGTCATGGCTTCGATAAGTTGGACCTTAGCATCGTTGATATCGGCCTCGGTGGTAGAAGGAGAAGCAGACATCGTGCCGATCTTTGGCGAAGAACCTAGACGTGTAGCAACCGGGTTAAACCATGATCGAGTCCCAACAAGTCGGCTGAATAGGGTGAATGAAGGCTTTGAAGGTTTGAAGGTTTTGGCCAAAATACGAAAAGACCGAACACTTATCTCGTACGAGACAAGTAGTCTCGCGCGAGACTTCATCACGGAAAGTCACAATTTTTTGATTTTAGTCCTAATTTTGGTCGGACGGAAAATTCGTTTTGGGGGTTTCTAACATTCGAAAACCAAACCTAGGGACCTAGGGGTCGAAGTAATCTCAAGTAACATCGATTTTTGTGCAATAATTTTGGTGAGAAATTTTTCTCTTTAGGGACAAATCCGAAGGGACAATCATAGGAACGTTTCCGAAGGGACAATTCCGAAGCGACAATCTTTTGATTTCTTTTCCATGGATTATTGCACAAAATAAGATCTTGACAAGGATTACAAGGACTCCAAGATCAAACCGACCGGTCACGAAGTGTCTTAGAAAGTCAATCTACATGATATGTGGCGATGCAGGGCTGGAAGGCTAGGCTCCCCGCGATATGACAATCTAAGTGGATTGAATACGCGGAGTGGGATTATCCAACTTCGGAGAGACCGACGACTAGGTGGTTACCGTCATCCGTCCTTAGTGTGGGTCCCGGGTTAATCGGGGTATGTAGTGCAATGACTGATATAAATGAGTGCGCGTGTGTGATAGTTCAATCTAGGTGATAGAGTAAAATAGAAAGTTTTATTTTTGAAAACTAAAGAAAAACAGATAGTGGCCGCACCAAGTGGTTGCCTACGTTTCTCCCAAATTAGGAAGACTCAGGCCGTCGTAGTTCCACATAAAGAGAGATAAATAATTCAATTTACAACTCCCGAATCCCCAATGGACCGGACTTTAATTAAATAAAACCCAATCGCACGCAGTTTATAAATAATACTCAATTATTTAAAGGAAACGAAGATTCGAGTTCTACACCTTAAGGGAGGCCTTAAGATGTGGGAACTCTGCAGATAATGGATTCTGGGATCCCCCTTGCGTGTTCGGCTCTCGTCTTGAACTATGAGATGAACGGGAAAAACCAGAAAACAACCAGATTGCCGAAGCCATATCTCGCGCGAGATATGATATCTCGCCGCGAGACATGCCTCATCTGAGAGCAAAAAATTTGAATTTAAAAAATTTTGAAAACCTCTCTTTTAATTTTGACGCAAGTTTAAGCCTCTTAATTTTAAGTCCCCAGCGGAGTCGCCACTGTAGCGTTGTGAGAAAGAATTTTATCTTTTGAGTCGCCACCTATATTATTCGTTTGGAAACATAGGAAAACCATTTTTGAAAAAAGATTTGAGTTCGGGGCTTAGGTTATGGAATGGGTAGGTCAAGGAGCATCCATTTCACCCGATCCGAAGATCGGTCTTGCTAAAGAAAAGAGAGGTTTTCAATCTTTACAATATATACAATTAAAAAAAAACAAGTAAACTCTAATCAATTTCTTGATTAGGAATGTCGGATTGTATGCTTCGAGATCGCCTTCATCGATTGAAGGGATTCTAGGCCAATCCTTTTGATGGGATTACACCACTCTAAAAGCCAATAGAGATAGATTGAGAAGAGGAGAGTAAAAGTGAAGGAGTTTACCTAGCGTTTGGGGAGGATTTAATTTAGAACGTGGTTCTAAGATGTCTTCTCGATCGAGAAGTAATTTGGGCAGAGCTTCGACTCAATATGAGAGTCAAGTCTTGATGCGGACAGAGCTTCGCCTTGATGCTAGGCTTGAGCCTTGATGTTCGTCAATCAACGTGGTTGAAGGACGAATTTAGGAGTTGTTTGTGAGTGATTTGAAGGAGTCTTTCGTGGAAAGAAACCAACAAATTGTGTGTGTTGTGCGGAATTCTCGACCTTTGAAACAGTGAAGTCACCAAGTATTTATAGGGGTTTAGGAGGTAGAGGTGGAGAGGTAAAACACTCATAGAAAGCTTCCAGAACTCAAATTTGATTGAAGAATCGGATTAGATGAGGTTTATCAAGAAAAGAGTTTGAAACGGAGAAGGAGAGTGATTTTTGCACATCCTGTCGAGGGGCTATCTCGCGCGAGATATGATATCTCGTGCGAGACAAAGCAGTCTGTGGACAATTCTGCCCTCTTCAGTTATTCCGTTAGTCAGTTAAGTCCAAAACTAACGAGGTTAGTTAGAAACTTAACGAAACATGACGAAACTGATATGCTTTCATCAAAACATAAAAGAGAGACGAAGAGTAGTGTAATCATGATTTATTGGTTCAGAATGGGGTGTCTAAAGTAACAGCCTTTAAAGTTTGAACATAAATTTCTGACTCCCCGTGATACTACATAGAGCTTTTATTTTTAAGTCATTAATTATAAAACTACCCACAATGGGGGATGAAATGGGGGATGAAATCCCATTTCATCCCACTGAAGCCTTACAATGGGGGATGAAATGGGGGATGAAATCCCATTTCATCATTTCTAAAGTTGCATAATTCTTGTTAGTTTGTCCTTCAACTCCCTTCATCATTTCTAAAGTTGCATATTACTACATCAACTAAAGTGCATGTAACACTAAAACGGGCCTTTTGTTCTTTCTTAGTTGTATCCTACAGTAATCGCATGTGCGTCAACCCAATACAAGAAAGTAAACATAAAACTGGATGACTTGATGACAGTATAATTACCACTCTGAGATTTCACCCAATTATTTAAACTCAATTATCTCATAATAAATGATTTAAAAATAAAAAGAAAAATTCACCAAAATTCATCATTTTTTTTTCTACAAATTGATATAAGTTTCATTTGATTTGGACACAAAAAAAAACACTTAGTTTTCAATTTGGGCTGAATTATTACCTAGTAAATTAATTTTTTTTTTAATTTTTTTTTTCACCAAAATTCATCATTTTTTTTCCCTACAAATCGATATAAGTTTCATTTGATTTGGATTAAAAAAAAAACACTTAGTTTTCAATTTGGGCTGAATTATTACCTAGTAAATTAATTTTTTTTTTTAAATTTTTTTTTCACCAAAATTCATCATTTTTTTTTCCTACAAATCGATATAAGTTTCATTTGATTTGGACACAAAAAAAAAAACACTCACTTTTCAAAAACAGAGAATATAAATAAAATAAAAGTGGTGGAGTATAGAATGATGAGTTGGAAGGAGTTGAAATCAAATTTAAGTTAGTTATTGTAGGGTGTTAAATGAAAGAGTAGGTCTGCTGAGAAACGCGTTTCTCCATAACTATGGAGAAACGCGTTTTTAATAGCCAGAAGCTATACGTTTGATAACCAGAAGAAAATTTCTGGATATCAGTCTCAAAGGGTTCTGGATATCCAGAAGCTTTGGAACGGATATCCAGAAGCCTTTGGGCGGATATCCAGAAAAAATAGATTTGAAGTCAAATCCAAGGCCAAGACCAGAAATTGCTTATTGAAGGTTTACGGATATCAGAAACCTTCAATGTATATCAGAAACCATCAAATGAATATCCGAAACATTTTGAAAGTTTACGGATATCATTGAAAGGTTCACGGATATCACTTTCATAAGCTACGGATATCCTTTCAAAGGGTTACGGATATCAGAACCTTTGAGGCGATATCCAAGAAACCATGGGACAACAGGTAAATGGCCAATACAAAAAGTTTCTGGATATCCTTTCAAAAGGTTCTGGATACCCGTAACCCGTTTCTCCATAACTTATGGAGAAATGCGTTTCTCCCTAGATTTTACGTAAATGAAATGGGTAGATGAAATATTAGGTGGATGAGAAAAAGTGTAAAAAGTGTTGAATGAAATGGAGAAAGGGGATGAAACCTAGGTAGTTTAAAGAAATAAAAAGGATAGAAACTCATAAATTGTAAGGTCTTCTTTCTTTTTCTTTCCAACTCACCGTTCACATAACATTTTATTTATTCATCATGCACTGAATGCTCTTCTTTCTTTTTCTTTCCCCCTTCTCCCCGTTTCCCATTTTACCATAAATTGTAAGGTTCCTACCAAATAATACCGTCATTGTAAATCTGAATTAGGAAATACAATTTTTTTTATGAAGATGGGATTATTAATTTTTCAGTAAAATAACTTTTATTTAGGAATAAAGGAAATAATAATTATATTATATAATATAACTTTATTAGAATGTATAATTAAAATAATTACTCATCCGGCCAGAACGAGGTATATGGTGGAGGGATTTCCATGACGCTAAAAAGAAATTTTTTAAAAAATGAATAAAAGTTAAATGTGAAATATGAAATAGTAATTAAATGTGTGGTAGGAAATATGAGAGATAATGTAAAAGTTAAATATGTGGTAGGGAATAGGAGAGAGAATGTAAAAGTTAAAAATATTTAATAGGAGAGAGAATGAGTGGGAGGAATAGTAGTTAAATGTGTGGTAGGAAATAGGAGAGAGAATGTATAAGGATATAATGAATGGTTTTTTTGTAAATATATGAAGATGATAAGGGTATTAATATATTCAAAAACTTGCGCTTTTGGAAATGAGCTGCTTGATGCAGGACGTCAAAGGGAAAGATGAACCCTAGCTGTATGCGGGACGGAGGGAGTATATATTCATTCATTTATAAAAACTTGTGGTGGTTGTGGTTGTACATAAAAAGAAAAAAAAAATCTTACCTAACATCATTGCTTTCGTGTATTCCCGAGATGAAAGCAACGTATGTAAGTATATACTCCAACCCTTTTGCTTGAAATTAGACTTGTGATTATACTTTATCAATAATTTAAATAAAAACTATAATTTAATTGAGTAAAAATCTAATTTTTTATTGAGAATATTATTACGTGATACAATTATAATTTTTATTTCCTTTGAATTGACTTTGTATAACAAGTTCAACAATGATCTTTCAAAAAAAAGTTTCAACAATGATCATAATATCTTAAAATGAAAATATAAGAGAAATTCAAAAGTATATGACAGTTAAAACCTAAATTTTGGAAAAAAATAACTTCAAATAAAAAAATATTGTCTCCATTATAATAATAATAATAATAATAATAATAATAATAATAATAATAATAATAATAATAATAATAATAATAATAATAATAATAATAATAATAATAATAATTGAACAGAATAAAAGTAACGGACCAGACCAACGATTAAAGTCCAACCTTTTATACAAAATTGAGACCATATTATTTAATGGGCCGATCCAATCGCTACGACACCAATGGCTCATCATAGATCAGTCGACCTAGCTCATTGTCCGACCATCATTGGTCCCGACCTAGCTTCGTCCGACATACGATCATATACTTATACAATTTATATCAAACCAAGTTACGAAGTCAGGCCGCCCTTGACCATTCAAATGACCTCGACCTACCAACACGTGCGCCAATCCACGTCGTTATTTGTAGCCGCCTCCTATTTTTTCGGAGTCAGTTATGCCAACATTATTCCCGTGATTTTAGGGATTCAACACGATCCTACATCAATACTATAAATACCTAACAACATCCAATGTTCAAGGGTAATGTCTTATTTGCTATTTGAGTATTACGCTATTCAATTCAGTTTATAAGCCTAATAGACGTTATCTCATCATCACGTCAAAGGGTCTTAGCCGGAGGCCAACCCGGCTAGTCGTTTGTTTGTGGTTTCAGGTCATTTAGCTGGAGATCAACCTAACAGTTGGACTAAGGCTGATCTGAAACGTTTCCTGCTTCATCAGTTTGGTTCTATTGTCGGGAACGATAGACGATAGTCCTTGAAACTTTACTCAAACCACAAACATGGTAACCGATGGTCATACCGCGACTTCCTCTAGTGATCTAACGCTTGGGAATACAGTGAGAAACTTTGAGGTAGGTGCTGGAAATTGCACTGCCAACTTGCCTCCTCCTTCGCCGGGCAATCCCCCTAGGAGGGCCACTCGTTCCAATAGCGTGGCAGACGATGAGGGTCTGCAAGATGGCAGAAGGCAGAAAAGGCATATGCCTAATCAGGGGCGAACCAGCAGGTTAAGAGAGTTCCAACGGGTCGAACAGTTGCAGGCGATATTTCAGGCCCCTCAACTACTCATCCTAGTAAGAAGGATATTTTGTTGGAGCGAGCTAGGATACTACAAAGCTTACTCGATGTGCAACAAAGCGACATTCCAGGTCCCTCAACTACTCATCCTAGACAGAAAGTACCATGAGTTATTTCACACGGTTTAAGGAGTTGGTCGATCAGATCGAGGAAGACCTCACAGATAGGGAGGTCATCAACTGTTTCAGAAATGGAATGTCCTCTCCTGATTTAGATTACGAGCTCCATGTTAGGAGGGCGACTACAAGGAAGAAACTGTTTGAGAGGGCTTACGATGTGGCCGTGGCTGAAGAGAGAAAGGAAAGAAAGAAAGACAAGGGCTCAAAGCATTCTGAAGCTGGTGATTCGACGAAAGGGGGACCGATGAAAAACAATGACAATAAGGGGAAAAACAGAACTAGGGCAACAGAAAGATTCCCTGAAAGCTTCACCCCAATTACAGTAAGTCGGACCGAGATTATGAATACGGTCGACCTAGGTCCTCCAGCCCCAATGAATGCTCAGAATAAATTCAGAAGGGACAATGGTAGGTACTACAAGGACACGGGGCATACCACGGAAGAGTGTATAAGTCTGAAGCGAATCATCCAGAAGTGGGTGAATGAAGGAAGGTTGGATAGGTTTGTCAAGGGAAATCGTCCTGCTGGTGGAGATCGACCTGCCAGAGGTGTGCCAGAGCCGAGGCAACCTAGGCTGACTTTGAGAGTGATTGCTGAGGAGACGAGCAACACTGCCCTTAAACACAAAAAAATTAAGCTAAGTAAAGCTCCCTATGTGCCTCCTAGGAAGTGTTAAAGATGAGGTGATCAGTTTCTATCCCTACGAGTTGGCTACCAGCATGACTGCTAGGGAACAAATTTTGGTGATTCCGAGGTTGATCGACGACTGTACGTCAAGTAGAATCTTGGTCGACACGGGGGCCTGCAAAGATATTCTCTACTACAAAACCTTCTTGGACATGGGACTGACAGATGCTAGGTTGTCACCTTACGCAGGACGACTGGAAGGTTTCACCAATCACAGGGTTGATGCCAAGGGACAGATCGAGCTAGTGGTCGACATTGGACAACACCCTTTGAGGATAGTAGCAAAGGTAACATTTATAGTAATTGACGTTATAAGTGATTGCCATGCTATATTGGGTTTCCCTGGACAGGTCGCTCTAGGGATGGTGCCTTCGATCCCCCACCAAAGGGTCAAATTCCCCATCATGCTGGGAGTGGGGTGCGTTCTTAGCACAGCCAGAGAGTACTTAGATCATGTACTATGGTCCAAGAAGAAGATGGAGCTAGAAATTGACACTCCAGAGGAAAGCTGGAAGTTCTCTAAATCTGTAATAACTACCTCCAGACTATCTACGATCAGGTGTGTAGAAGAGGCGACCTATCCCTCAAATGACCATGTCATGACTGAGCCGACACGTCCCTCTGAAAACACGTGTCGCAACAGATTTAGTTTTTGTCGACCAGATCATTATAGGCGACCTATGCCTCCCCAGTCAACCAAAACTCAGGGGCTTCCAATGGGGAAATAGCTGCTGAGCTAGATGACATGATTGAAGTTGAAGCTCCACACTTGGGAGCTAAGGAAATGAGAGGGGTTAGAGACATCATTATTGAGACCCTACAGTTCAGGGACGGCCCAGAACTGGAACCTATTGACGAGCTGGAAGAAATAGAGGCCAATTCCTCCTACACCGACCAAAAAATCAGCATAGGGAGACAACTGTCACCGGAAGAAAGGGTGGAGATACTCGACCTGTTGAAGGAAAGCACAGATGTCTTTGCTTGGAGAGTAGAAGACATGAGGGGCATCAAGGAGGAGGTCGCATTGCATCGTTTAGAGGTCAACCTCACCATCAAGTTCAAAAGCTAAAAGCTGAGAATTTTGCTACAGATAAGGAGGTGGCCATCAAACAAGAGGTAAATAAACTCCATAGTGCAGGTATAATCAAGGAGGCATCCTACACTACTTGGTTGGCAAATTTAGTGATGGTCAAGAAAGCCAACGGAAAGCGGAGGATGTGCGTCGACTTCACCGACCTGAATGTAGCTTGCCCAAAAGACAGGTACCCACTCCCATGGATTGACAAGTTGGTTGACTCGATAGCTGGACATGCCACTCTCAATTTCCTCGATGCCTACTCGGGGTACCATCAGATCAGGATGCGTGAGGATGACATAGAAAAGACTGCCTTCCTAGGTGGGAGTAACAATAGCCAAGATTTGGCCTTATCTTTCAAAGCACGAGAGAAACACTTCATTCACAAGTGTTCATGTGTTACTCCCTCTTTCACTGGGAACCTGACACTGACACCATGTAATCCATCAGAAAATTCAATGCATCCTCACTAGCCATTCCATGAAAATTAGGTTAAAGATGAAAGAGCTGCCCTTTAATCACATAATTTAAAGCTTAAGGGGGCAATATTATGTATGACACCGATATGTCCACTTTCGATTTGGCAAACTCATTCATGAGTCTATCTTGTTGGTCTGCCATTTCAGGTACTTGCTCTTCTCCCTCGGTGGAAGAAGTATCTGACTCACTTAGTTTAGGATCCTCTACCGCGGTGGTAGAATGATCAGTGTCAGACTGTGAAGTACTAATAGGGGGAATGCCCCTCTCGACCTTGTCGATATCGTCGTTCAAACGGGACTAACTCGGGATCCTGCGAACGCCGACCTTACATACACCGACCAAATAAATTCGTTCAAATCACCCAAGTCCCCGGCAACGGCGCCAAAACTTGATGAATATTTTTCTCAGTTAAAATTCCTCGCAAGCGTACAAGCTACCGTTGTAGTAGTATGCATAAGCAAGTGTCGAATTCACAGAGACTGAGTGAGAACGAGCTTATTTAGCCAATGCTTAGGTTATGATTTGAATTCACTTAACAACTAAGGACAATAATTGAAATGAGCAAGAAACAAAAGGAAACAAGTAATTGAAGGGATTTATCAGATTAAAAAGAATTCACGGATTGAGATTTCACGAAATCGCAGTAATATGCTAGTAATAAAAGATGGTATTCAATCAATTTCAAGGATTCATTCACTAGCCTAAGAGTTGGGACAGTTTGGTGTGCGATTTGCAACCCTTCTAATCTCAATTACTAAGTTTTCAGTTACGTCACTCAATAATTTAAGATTGCATTAAAATCCAAGGAACATACGAACCTAGATATTCTCGATACAATTACGTAACCGATTAAATCTAATCCACAAGGTTTAATTCGATAATTATTACTCACGTTAATGATCTAACAAAAGCCCTATATATTATGAAGAACAACTTTGAAGAACAAGAAATTAATTAAAATTGAAATTAGGTTTTTAACATAAAACTTTGACACCGTTTATACCCAATCCATGAATAAGGAAATTAGCCACACATATTCATGATATCAATCACAAATATTAAATTAAAATAATAAAACCTGAAATCTTGATGATACTCTAAAATAAAGTGCTTCAATTCTTGCTAGTGCTTGAATTCTCCAAGATAAAAGTAACCCTAAATATTGTTCTAAAAGGAAGTATTTATACTTCCTCAAATAACCTAATACAATAAGGAAAGGTAATTAAATAAAAAAATATTTCAAAAATAAACTGCAAAAGCGGCCAATGTGACGTCATCAACTGGCATTAGCACAAGTCGTTCTCATGGTTACAACTCATTCTCATGGTCACAACTCATTCTTTTGGCTTCAAGTCGTGGCACGAGTAGTGCTCTTGATCTAAGTCGTTCTGAGTATAATCACTGTGTTTTCTGCCTAATTGCACTTCAATCCCTGTATTTACAAAACATTATAAAACACATTAAATTCTCAAGGTTTTGAGCATCAAATAAGCTTGAAAACATATCTTTTGAATGGGTAAAATCAATCCATCACAAATCTATTATTATTGTTATTTTCATTTTTCTCTTTCACAACAATAAAAAGCCTATGATATTATATAAAATTAAAAAGTTACATTTAATCATTAAATATATAATGTGTTATATATAATATTAAGAAAATTATTAAAATAAACCTATACTCCCTCCGTCTCGGCCGACTTAGGATTTTTTGAAATGACACGGGGATTAAGGAAAAAGTAAATGTTGTGAGTGTAATTTAAAAATAGGAGAGATAATGAGTGGAGGAAATATTAAATTATAATGGTGTTGTGAGTATTAAAATAATGTAGGAGAGAGAATGAGTGGAGAGAATAGTGATTTAAGGTTTTCATTTTGGGCGTCTGTCACAAGTCGGGTGGGCAGCACGAAAATGGCGAAAAGTCACATCGGCCAGGGACGGAGGGAGTATATTATTCATTTCAAACCCGCCCCACACCACGCCCAACAAATTTTAAAAAAGATTTTCCAAACCTTTCCCACTAAAGGCAGGTTATTACAAGTTCGAAGCGAGTTTAGAATTTTTGTCATTTCTATACGGAGTATAAGTATGTCAAGAAAGTGATACTAATAAATTTAAAAATTGATATCCGTAGTCCAAGGCAAAATTTAACTAATTTCCTTTTTTTTTTTTGATACTCAGGTTTTCAGCTTCATCGAACTATAAAATAAAATTCAGATGATGATGTAGTTAAATTAGACTAAAATATTTAGAATAAATTAAATAAAATACATTCGTGAAAGGAATCAACATATTTCCAGATTAAGAAACGTTAGAATAACACAGGAATATTTATATTTGTTTGTACCGAAAATAAAAATATTATCTTTAGCAAAATAAAAATTCGATAATAATTACGTATATGAAACGACTCTAAATTAGCTTCAATCAAGGGGGATATAGTAATAATAAACAATATAAAAAGTCAGGAAAAACGCAGCAAAATGCCAAACATATAAATCCAAATAATTTAATAAAAAAATCAGAAGGGTCTATTTCTTTATCAAATCCGCAAAGAAAGAACAATAATCTTGATTTGGCTAACGTAGCTTTGAAGTGAGAGAAACATTGAGCAGAACTATTGAAAACTAGTAAAAGTCAGTGTTCGAGGACATTTTTTTTTTTTAATTAAGCTCGTGTCCGAGGACACGTTTTATTTATTTTTTTAATTAATTTTTTTTAAGGGCAAAATGGAAAAGCGACAACTTAGTGAGGACAAAATGAAAAATTTGCCACTTGAAACTGTTCATTGTACTGTAGCAAGGACAAGTTCCCATTTTTATACTTTAGATACCAGATGCATCCTCCTCAAAGTTAGATAATATTATTTTTTTGCATATAAATTTTTGACTTTTGTCAGTTTAGCCCCTTAATATTTTTCTCAATATAGTTGCTCAATTGCAAAATGTGATCCAATTTTTGATGATGTACAATAACATCAAATTGGACATGCTATCCAACATGTAAGTATGGTTGATGATTATGTGTAAATTACACACAAGTTTTTTTTTATAAATATATAAATAATCATTCTATTCATTTCTGGCATAAACTATACTAATTGAATAAGAATAAAATAACAAAAATCATTATCCATTCATACTCAACAAACCAATGACAATATCTTCTTATCAAACTATAGTTTGTTTGAACTATCATGAAATCTAGTCCTGCTTTAACTTATTTGTGCGTTAAGTAGCAAGTAACAACATGTTTGAGTCGGTTGGCTGAGAAACGCGTTTCTCCGTCGTGTGTGGAGAAATGGGGCTATGTTTGTCGCGCGACATACTTAGCCAGTTTCTGGATATCCTTTTCAAAGCTTCCGGATATCCAGAAGCTTTAATATGGATATCCAGAAGCTTTGGAAAGGATATCCAGAAATCAAATATTTTTTCTGGATATCCTTTCCAGCTTCTGATATCAAAAGCTTGAATATGGATATCCGAAGCTTTGGAAAGGATATCCGGAAAAAATATTTGATTTACGGATATCGCTTTCTACAAAGCACGGATATCCATATTCACTACAGATATCCAGAAGCTTTGGAAAGGATATCCAGTTGTTGTGGCTAAGTATGTCGCGCGACAAACTAAGCCCTGTTTCTTCATACGCGACGGAGAAACGCGTTTCTCCCCAGATTTTGTGAACATGTTTTATTCTGCAATTAATCTTATAATGCAGATATGCATCAATATAAGTGGTCACAATTTCAATTGTCAATCATTATATTTAGTTCAACTAACAATTTTTTTTTTTAATTAAGTGTTAAAATATTAGTCTGAAACAATTTGAACGCATTACAACTGATCGATTCTACTAATAAAATTAATATATTCACATCAAACATCAAAATTTCACTTAAATAATCTATATTCTCTGATCGATACTAAATGCTACATTTGACTTAAAAGCTTTTCTAAGGCTCCGTTTGTTTTGGGGAAAATGTTTTCCGAAAAATATTTTTCCCATATTTCGGTGTTTGTTTAGCACAGGAAAATAGGAAAAATGTTTTCCGAAAAATATTTTTTCCACTTTTCTAAGTAAAATGATTTACGAATTTTTTCTAAATAAAACATTTTTAAAAAAATGGTAACACCCTCATAATAAGCACACACATCTCCCACGTTACCCACCCCAATCACCACCACCACCCCCACCCTACTCACCACTACCACTACCACCCCCACCCCCCCACCAAAACAAATTAATCATTTTAAATTTATTTTTAATAACTCATCCCCCAATTCACTCACCACCCCTACCCACCCCACCTCCTCCCCTTTATGCCAAATTAATATCTAGCTTCACCACCACCGAAATGAAATTAAGTAAATTGGTATGATGATCAAGATTAAAATACAAAAGTTGTTTCTAATGAGAAAATTTACAACATTATTAATAGAAGATCTGAACCACCCAAACATGGAGATGTCAAGACAAGTGACATTCAGGTTGCTAGTTCTTTGGCTTCCACTGTTCTAGTAAATTCCCCCATTAAATAAATGGGGGGTGGGGGTGGGTGAGGGTAGGGTGGGGTGGGGTGGTAGGCGTTGGTGAGTGGATTGGGGAAGAAATTGTTAAAAATAAATTTAAAATGATTAATTTTTTTTTACTCGAAGGGAGGGGGGGTGGTGGGTGGGGTAGGGGTGGGGGTGGGTTGGGTGGTGAGTGGATTGGGGGAGGAGTTGTTAAAAATAAATTTAAAGATTAATTTTTTTTTTTGACTCGACGGGAGGGGGGTGATTGGGGTGGGTAAATTTGTAGTCAACTCAATCGAACATTTTCCGGAAAATATTTTCCTTACCAAAAAGTCGAAAACATGTTTATCTTAATTTTCGGAAAACATTTTCATTTTACGGAAAACATTTTGCAGGAAATCATTTTTCGAAAAATGTTTTACACTAAACAAACGGAGCCTAACTTAAAAATGGTGGAATAATACTTGAAAAAGGATGATTTAACAAACTTTGTACTTTAGGTACCAGATCAAAACATAGATACAAGTGGAGGGGTAAAATTAAAAATTTCATCATATTGAAACAAAAGTCCATGTAATTCCTTATCTACCCACACTATCCTCCAAACCACAGTTTATTAACATTCAATGCCACTCTCTCTCTCTCTCTCCGCGATCTTTCAAAATCGTTCATCTTCCTAACTTTCTCTCTCTAACTCTATCTTTCGTTCTCACATTTCTCTCTCTCCACATTTCAGTTTGGCCTTCAATGAAGCTGCTTCTTTAAGCTCACCATTTTCATTCTTGTAACCCTACCCTTTCTCGCTCTATCTATATACTTATACACCTATATATTTACGTATAATATATGTGTGTATGTATATATCTGTATAATATTTTTGGGTTGCAGCTTCATTGAGCCTTTTTGAAATGTGGGTACCTTTCTTTTTGTAGAAAGAAAGTTAAACGCAGCTTCAATTGTATCTATTTACAAGCATTTAAGCTCAATTTCAGATCTGGGTCCATCACGATGATGAATGTTTTAGGGTTTTGAGCTTGGGATTTTGCAGGGTTGGGGTCCTGTGATTTAGGGGAGGATAAAGTATGCCTTTTTGAGGGAAAAAGATTGTTGATTTGAAGATGAATCGAAGTTTTAGGGCACCAGAAAGGGGAATGCAAGGAGGTGGTGCGGCCCCAGGGGCGTTGCATAGGCAACAAAATGGGAACAGTTTGAGGACTTCTGTGATGAAAGAGAAAGAAGAGGAGCTGAGTTTGTTTCTTGAGATGAGAAAACGTGAGAAGGAGAGGAATAATCTTTTGTTTCAGAATACAGAGGAATTTGATGCCCCACTTGGTAATGAAATTTTCTTGAAATTTGATTATGTTAACGTTGTTGTTGTTGTTGTTGTTGTATTTACATTGATTGGACTGCGTTATCTGTTTGGGATTTTTGAATAGTATTTGTGAGATTTGGTTGAAATTATAGTAGTTTGATTGGTTAGTTGATGTGGTCTTGTAATAAAAAATGTCTATATTCTCACTGGTTGCGCTTGGGTTATTTGAAATTTTAATTGTTTGTTTTAATGATAATGATGGTAATTTGTTTAAAATTTATTTTTGTTGGTTATTTTTTGCTTGCAGGTTCAAGAATGGGAAGTTCTCCCATATTCAGCATGCCATCAGCCACACAGGCAAGAAAGACTGGCGCAGATGATTTTCTCAACTCTGATAATGATAAAAATGATTATGACTGGTAATTTAGTTTTATCTTACGCTCTTTTAGATCATTTAAATAGAGGGTCTTATTTGTTGTTTAATGAACTATTGAACTGTATGTTCTCAAATGAAGGTATAGTTTTGACGTGACCTCACTGAGCTTTCTGAATTGAAACTCTTGGGAGCCCCATATTGTGTTTTCTAGTTTTCAATATACTAGTCTCTGTTCTCATAATTATTTGTTTTAGTTTATAATGTTTGTTTTTGGTCATAGCAATTTAGCTGCCCTGTTTAGTCATGAGTCCCAACTTCTTTACTGACTTTCTTTTGTAATCATATATGACTAAACCTTTCTTATTTCGCCATAATCTTCCTTTTTGACATCCTAATGAGTATTGTTAGTATTTTCCAACTGTAACTTAACAGTTTAAACACGTTTGTTCCCTGCTTTGCTTCTTATAGACAAACTAGAGGCAAAGAAAAAGAAGTCGAAAATTCGAGGAAATAAGCATAATCCATGATACATGAAAAAAGTAAGATGACATCTGTGTATAAGACTTTTCAAATGAATCAAACACAAGACACGCAGATGTGTCTATTATGCCATTGTTGCACTTTATATGCAACGTGTATATGATCCCTTTGTTTTTGAAAGGGTTTATGGAAGTTTTTACAAAACTTTGCTCTATTTCATCCTTACATTCTTCAGATTTGTCTATGTGGTCAGTATTAAGATGACAATTATTAAGATTACTGATTATTTCAGGCTTTTGACTCCTCCCGGTACTCCTCTCTTTCCTTCACTGGAAATGGAATCGCAGAGAACTGTCATGAGTCAGCTTGGAACTCCTAAAGCTCGCCCTACTGCACTGAAATCCAGAGTAAGAACATAATTATGTATTGGCCCCATTATTCTTTTCTAGCAGTATCCCGTATTCATCTTATTTATATGCATACATATGACAACCAATCGTCATACAATCTTAAAATGAGAATATCACTGAGCCAACGGCGTTATCAGCTAATCCCTCCTTCCCAAAATGAATAATAAAAAAAAATAAAAAAATAATCAAATTTGCTCTTGATCAAGAGCAAATTAATTAATTTATTTTTGGTCATTCATTTTGGGACAGAGGTAGTAGAAAAGATGCTTATCGTGCAGAGTTCTTCATACACTCAGGGTTATTGACAGATGCAAAACACCTAGGGTTGTTGAAAGAACATTAAATTTTATGTCATTTCATTCTTGAAAAGGTTCAGACACCAGTAATATTTGTTTACGATTGTGCACTGTTTTAGTGAGATTTTATTTCAAATACTCACTCATTTGATGAGCGAAACTACTCCATTGGAATGTACAGACCTAGTGAGGAAGATGTGTTGGTCAAACCTTCTGTCCTTCAGTCTTTATAGGCTTACTATGAAAGGAAGTTAACTTCTCACATGATAATTTTAATTCATAAAAACCAGAAGAATAAATTTGAATCACAAGGCAATAATGGAATTGCTCATAACGACATTCAATTAGGGCATCGGAACTCCTCTGTCACAGGGTTCTTAAACATGTATTGAGAAGCCATAGTGAAACTCAAAAGCTGTAAGTTTCCCTGAAATATCTGGCTCTTAAAAAACCTGTGAAGGGTTGTTTTATTTTGAAGTATTCTCCCCATCTAAAGTCCAAACAAAAAATCACACCTAACAAGTCTAATGCCTTAAGAAAATAAATTTATATGCTTTTGCCTTCTTATAATTGCCCTAAATTTAATGCTTAATTTAGAGAGGGACAGTTTATTTATTTTGGATGGAGGGTGTATTTTCTTATTTCTTGCTCTTGTATCTGTTAAATATGAGAATTCATTATCAGTTGCTTTCTATCTATAGCTAGCAGATTCGCAGCCAGAGCCTACTGCAAGGAGTAACTCAATTTCTAGACAGCCAGCTATACCTCCTGGTTTGAATGCTTCAAATGCAGGAGTACGCAGGCCATCGTCATCAGCAGGATCGAGGCCTGGTTCTCCAACTGGACGCCCCACTTTAACTGCATCTAAACCTACTTCTGCCACGTCATCAAGATCCACGCCTGCCACATCATCAAGATCCACGTCAACCATGTCATCAAGGCCCACGTCTACCGTATCATCTAAACCTACACCTACACCTACACCTACACCTACTACTGCATCTAGACCTTCGAGATCTTCAACACCAACTTCCCGTCCCACATTGCCTTCAAGTAAACCCACGCTTCCTGCAAGATCTTCGACACCAACTTCAAGAACGGCTGCAAGATCTTCGACTCCCACTAGATCTGGTGCACCCGCTCTTCCTGCAACTAAGCCTGTATCGAGGACAGCAACACCAACTCGGAGGCCAACTCCACTGTCAACTACACCAAAGACAGGACCCGCACCTTCCCCTCCGGTTAAATCTCCTTCGCTTACGAAATCAGCTCCAAGTACAACTAGGAATCCAGTGCCTCCTCGTGCGAGTTCTCCGACCGTAAAGCCCAGAACTTGGAAGCCTTCTGAGATGCCCGGTTTCTCTCTCGATGCACCACCGAATTTACGAACATCACTTTCCGATAGGCCAACTTCAGCCACGAGGGGAAGGCCTGGTGCACCCAGTATCCGGTCTTCATCGATTGACCCTGTTCCCAATGGAAGGGTTAGGAGGCAATCTTGTTCACCCTCAAGAGGACGGCCCCCGAATGGCATTATAGGTGGTTCTGTTCCTGCGCTCAACCGTGCTTATGCCAAAGCTAATGACAATATTAGCCCTGGTCAGTACGGAACAAAGATGGTTGAAAGGGTGATTAATATGCGTAGACTAGTGCCACCTAAGCAAGATGACAAACATTCACCCCACAGTAACTTATCTGGAAAGTCGTCATCCCCTGACAGCATGGGCTTTGGGAGAACACTATCGAAGAAATCTTTAGATATGGCCGTAAGGCACATGGTATGTTTTCCTTCTTCATCATATGGTTTTTATTACTCCCTCCTCCCTAAATGAATGTTCAAATTTCATTTTAAGGGACACTCTGAAAATGTGTTTTTTTTCCATACATTTTAATGTCAAAGATGCACAAATATTCTTGTTATCCACTTTTTAAACATTTAGTTTTATCATAGTAAAATGAATAGTGATTATTTTTGGTAAAAAAGCGTTGAGTGACTGGTATTTTCCAAAAAGACATTTATTTTGGGACAAAGGGAGTAGTTGCTAATCAAAGGCACTTTCTCTTGAGGTTTTATGGTGGAGTTTTGGAAGTATATCTCTTAATAAACAAATGTTAATTCCCATTTATCCCGTGGAGCAGGATTTAAGGCGAACCATCCCAGGTAACCTACGACCAATGATGACGAATATTCCAGCATCCTCTATGTACAGCGTCCGATCATCGGGACCCACAAGAAGCAGGACTATCAGTGTCTCAGATTCCCCTCTTGCAACAAGCAGTAACGCTAGCTCTGACGTGAGTGTCAATAACAATGCTCTATGTTTGGACGGAAACGTGGATGATGAAATTAACAGCGAGAAGGGTGTCCGATCTCCTGCCAGTTTCCGAGGAAGGTGATAACTACGACACTCTTCTCATATGATATGAACTTTCTCTTATCACTTATTATGTCAAATCTTCCCATCAGCTAAATACATGAGACGTTGGTCTCAAGGAAGAACTGATAAGAGATGGAACTTTTATATCGTATATGTAAATTTAATTGACCTGGTAAAGCTGTATCATTTGAAGTGTTTGTACTGTTAGAAGCTAGGGTTTCATGTGGTGATGAGATGCCAGACTGAAATCATTTATGTTAACCTAATTAATTACTGATCCTTTCTCCAGTTTGCTTCTATTTAGACCAAAAACTCAGTATGGGTATCAGTCCATCTTTAGCTGTTACATTGTCAGCATAATCTTGCTCACAAACAGTGTTGTCAATAAGTGATTGGATGATTTAATTGCAGGCCACACTACTCATTAATTCAACATGCAATCAAGTTTTGCCAACTCTGTTTGTGCCTTCAAATTTGACAATTTTTTGTGCCACTAACATTGCCCCGCGTTATATGTTACTTGGGAATATCTTGGTCCTATGGCCAAGAAAGAAAAAACTTCTTAAGTCTTATAATAAATGTCGCAGATAACTTCTCAAATGATGTAAAGTGTACCATTGCTTGTACTATTGTAAAATTTTGTCAAGACTTTTTTCTTATTCAGAGAAAGACGATAATTATTTTGGGTCAGAGGGAGTATTAGACCATAATAACCCTTTTTGCAATAGATGGTGCTTTCTATCATTCTCTCCAGCCAGTGTTGAACTGGATTACAGTAATAGAAGCATTTTTTTTATCATGGATTCTGAAAAATGTGACATCTTGCAATTATACAAGTGTGAAAAAGGAAAGAAATCCCTTATGTTAGTATAAAATGGATCCAATCTTTAGCAGAAAAAGGACCACAAACAGGTAGCCCCTATATATAGTTGCAATCTTTCTAGTTCTGCTCACATGGTTGAGGAACTATCATGATTTAGACCCCCACCCTCTACAAGACATACCTGTCGAGATCAAACCGATAAGACCTCGGACCACATTTACCTTCCATTGAGAAAGGAGACTTTTCATTTTTCGACTTTATTTACAAGTTTAGGGCTATTTTGATACTGAAAATCTTGCAGTTGAGGAGTCCCCATTTGAAAGGCTGTGGTTGTTGGGCATCAATTTTCGACCAACTTCACCGCAGCTGGCTATTTCACTCAAAGCTAGAATCTTTACGCTTACAATATGCTAACCTTTTCGGAATGGTCAGCATAACAAAGGATCCATTCGCTACAACTAAGGAACATATTACGATTAGTCATATTTCAAACTGTTAGATTTACGTGGTTTACTAACACTAACAATATGTTAACACTAAACATAAATAAATAACACAGTTTTATGTGGCTCACAAAAAATGCGTTTACTATGTCCACAGGCAGAGAAAGGGAACATATTTTATTAGGAGGTAGAATTCAAATTACCAAATTACAATAGAGTAAATAGAGATAATAGAGAATATATAGTAATCTTCTAACCCTAATTAGAAATCCTAAAACAAATTTGGCCCATCAATACGAAATTTGAGCCCAAATGTGTCCGTTTGCATAGTGCACCATTCAAGGCATCCCAACACAAACTTACTTTTATTTACAACTTATAAATATACTCCTTCCGTCCCGTCCGACTTAGGACATTTTTCCATTTTGGACGTCCCATCCGACTTAGGACAACCCCAAAATGGAAAGTACTTTATTAATGGGACCCACATTTACACTCACAACAAATTTTCACTCATTACTCCCTACCCCACTTTTTCTCACCTACATCACTTTTCATACTCACAATATCCACCCACTTACACTTTTTCCTTAATTCCCGTGCCCAACCTAAACGTCCTAAGTCGGGCGGAACGGAGGGAGTATAGTACAATGAATAGAGTCCTATTATAAATACAATGTTGACTTTTCTAATTTAAATACAATATTTAGTTACCTATCATAAATACAAAAAGATATTTAGAATATTTACAAAAGTCCTAATCAAATACAATGATTGAGTAGCTTTAGGAAACCTTAGGAGGAGATGTATCCTTAATACGCCCCCGCAAGATGGACGATCCGTGGAGAAAGCCAATCTTGGAAATGAGTTGTTGGAAGTGCGCACGAGGGAGTGGTTTTGTCAGAACATCAGCGAGCTGATCATTACCAGAAATGTGTTGCAGACGGAGGGTTCCAGACTGAACTTGTTCACAAACAAAGTGAAACGAAAGAGCCACATGTTTCACCCGAGAGTGAATAATCGGGTTTGCGGAATACGTTGTTGCACCAAGGTTTTCACAATAAATAACTGGGGTAGAGGATAAAGTAATTCCGAACTCAGTAAGTAGATTTCGAACCCAAGTAAGCTCAGCAGTGGTGTCAGCAACGGCACGAAATTCGGCCTCAGTGGTGGAGCGGGCATGAGCACGTTGTTTTTGAGAGGACCAAGTAACCGGGTTGCGTCCGAGATAAACAAAGAAACCAGAGGTGGATATAAAGTCATCTTTGTCACCAGCCCAGTCCACATCACAGAAGGCATGAAGGGAAGGAGGCGACTTGGAAAAGATCTGAAGACACAAGTGCATAGTGCCTTGAAGGTAGCGGAGGAGCCGCTTGAGGGCAACCCAGTGAGTAGGTTGGGGGTTTTGCATGAACTGGGCTAACTTGTTAACTGAGAAAGCAATGTCAGGACGAGTGAAAGACAAGTACTGAAGGCCACCAACAATAGCACGAAAGGAAGTGGGATTGACAGCGGGAGCGACAGTGGACCTCGTGAGATGCGGTGATGTGACCATAGGGGTGGGAAGTGGTTTACAGTCAATCATGTTGTGACGAGTGAGAAGATCATGAATGTATTTCGTTTGGGAGAGGAGGATTCCATTTTGGTTGGGGACTACCTCAACACCCAAGAAGTAAGACAAAGGACCGAGATCATTAAGAGAGAAGCGATTTGACAAGCTGGTGATAAAGGATTGGAGGAGGGATGGAGACGGTCCAATGATAGTGATATCATCAACATAAATCAAAAGATAGATGGGGGATGGTGTATTATTGAGTATAAAAAGAGAGGGATCGGCTAAAGAGGGGTGAAAGCCATAGGTGGTGAGGTAGGCTTTGAGTTCTTGAAACCAAGCCCGAGGGGCCTGCTTAAGACTATAGATGGCCTTAGAGAGATGATAGACATAAGAAGGGTTGGTGGAGTCCTCAAAACAGGGGGGGGGGGTTATGTCATAAATACAGTTTTAGAGAGAGTACCTTGAAGAAAGGCGTTGTTGACATTAAGTTGGCGAATGAGCCAGTGGTTGGTGGTGGCAAGAGAGAGAAGGAGACTGACAGTAGCGGGTTTGACAACGGGACTGAATGTTTCGGTGTAGTCAACACCGATTGTTGGTGAAATCCCTTGGCTACAAGCCGAGCCTTGTATTTCTAAATGGTGTTGTCGGGGTTATACTGATGCAGAAGACCTATTTACATCTGACAATGTTGTGAGCTGTGGCAGGGGGAACCAGGTTCCAGGTATTGTTTCGAGTGAGAGCCTGAAATTCTTCAATCATGGAATTACACCAGTGGGGAATAGATAGAGCTTGTGTTTGTGGTGGTGGGGGAGGCTTGGGGGAGGTGAGTAGAGAGAGGTTAGCATATTTTGGGTTAGGTTTAGTGATGCCATGGGATAACCGGGTTGTGATAGTATGGGCAGGGGGAATGGCGCTGCTGGAAGGAGAGGGTGAGCGCGCGGTTGAGGGGGCGCGATCACGCTCATTCTCTGGACAAAGGGTGCGATCGCGTGGTTTAGGGGGGCGATCACGCAAAGTTTTTGGAAAAAGGGGGGATAGCGCGGTGCTGAGGGGCGATTGCACGGGTCTGTGCGGGCGTGGGTTATTTCTGTGCAAAGTTGAGGGTAATGGTTGGTTGGTTGATATAGGGTTTAGGGGGAGTAGGGGAGGGGTGGGGTTATGAGGGGAGGGGTGGGAGTATGGGGGTTAGGTAGTATGGAGAGTGTAGTGTTTAGAATGAGAAGGAATAGGGTATGCCAGTCAGAGGGAGAGGGAGCGGAAGCAGTGGGAGAAGTGGAGGTGAGGGAGTTGTAGGTGTAAGTACCCAAATCTGGCTCATGCCTTCCGGTTAATTTTCCCGACATTTCGGTAAGTTTTCCGGTAATTCCCCGGACCTTCCTAGTGTTCCGGAAATGTCCTGGAACACCCAAATTTAAATTAGGGTCAGTAAGGAGCCTTCCTAATTAAGAAAACACGTTTTTCTTAATTAGGGAGAAGCTTCTAGAATAATGCCACCTTGCATGGTTCTAGAATGCTGAGTCATTGTGGATAAGACCGCACGGCCTCATTTGCAAAGGGCCTGCAGCCGCACGGCTTCATTAGCCTTATCCAGACTGCCTATAAATAGAGCCTTCCTCTACCCACAACAACAACAACACAAACAATCACACACACACACACTCCATAGCAGTCCAGACGTGAAGAAAAACCCTTGAAGGCTCAAGAAGGCGAAGAAGAAGCTCAAGAAGCCATCTCCCTCCTCCTTGAAGACCCAAGAAGAACCTCTCCTCCTAGCTCCGTCCGAAGAAGCGAAGGAAACGATTGGTAACCTCGCACGCCCTAACCTTGCATTTTAATTGATATACTTGCTCATTGCATTCATATATCTTGCTTGGGACTTGGCATTTATTCATAAAGATCATATCTTTATCACCCCCTTTCCCCCTTTGCATGCATTAAGACCTCATTTGTCATAAAAATGTAGTCTTTTTCATAAAGGTGCATCCTTTGCACCTAAAATCCCTATTTTCCAATAAAAATGTTATCTTTATGCATCATTTGCATACAAAGATCAAATCTTTTTCAATAAAAATGCATCCTTTGCATCAAAACCCCCTTTTTCAATGCATCATTTGCATAAAAATCAAATCTTTATGCATCATTTGCATAAAGATCATTTCTTTAAATCAAAAAGCATCATTTGCAACCTAAAAATGTCATCTTTTCATTAAAGAGTCATTTTTTTATCATGCATTTCCCTTTTCCCCCAACCTTGGAACGGACCGGTGTAAAAGTTCTCATCTTTGCATCGTTCCTTCCATTAAAGGTTCATGATTTCTTTAGGAAAAGGATAACCTTGAACCCTATATCTCCGATTATCGCTTAAGAATGAGTATGAAGCCTCTATACGAGCACGACCGTCTTAAAGCGTAGGATTGATGGGCTAAGGACATTCCTTCTAAAGAACCTCATCTTTGACCCAAAAGAGAGTCATTCTCTCGATCACGCAAGTCCCGAGGGTCCCGAGGTTTAAAATGCGATGATCATAAGTCATAAGATGAGGACGGGATCATAATCCCAAATACATAAATTCCAAGGAATCCCGAGCGACAACCAACAAATGGTTTGTACGTCCGGAAGACAACTTGGGACATCCCCCCTTTTTTATTTTCAAACACATGCACACAAAGAAAGCACGCAAGCAAACACGATTAATGAAATCTAGGGAGACTTGCTCCGGCAAGGCACTTTGGGTGAACGCCAAACGTTCTTCCCAAGGGGTAACTTAACCTCCGAACCCATAAAACCTTTTTTTCAAAGTTTTGAGGTAATCAAAATGGCGTGGCGACTCCGTTTTTCAAATAACTCGGATGTCTTCAAACCCGCGTGAATTCCAATAAACAAAAATTTTGGGCACACATTCACAGTTTGGCGACTCTGCTGGGGATAATCCCAAAGGAGAAAAGCTTTATTTTCAAAACAAAAGTCGATACTTGGTATATAGGTGGACCCCACTTACCCTTCCTGTATCGCTCCCTAATCCGGGGCTTGGGATAACAAGGTGGTTTAACAATCCCACGTACCAGTATCCCTTTTCGAAAAAAATTTTGAAAAAAAATACAAAAAGCTTTTCCCTTTGAGCGGGTTAGACTCCCATCGCCGATTTCATTAATCGTGTTTGCTTTCTTTTACCATGCATTGCATCATTTGCATCTTGGAATCTGTGCATACTTTGAACGGGAAACAACCCGAAAAAATAGCAAAAGGAGTGGAACCTGGAAAATTGATCCATGCAGTCGTACGGCTAATCCTCATAGGATTCTCGACCATACGACCTCTGGGCAATTCCACCAGGAAAATCATGGTTAATCCGGGCAGTCCTAGCAGCTTGGGGCTATTCAGCTCCATGACCGACCGGGGCTCCTTAAAATTTACGTGCTTATGTGTTGCATTTTCCCCGTCCCGAAAATCATTCCTTTAAAACACATTTATGAAAATCTCGTTTTAACTCAAAAGGAACATTTTTAGGAGACCGCACACTACGCGCACCCGATATATCCCGTACACTTTTGCACGCACGTCCTTCAAACCCGAGGGTGGTTCCAAATTGCAGTCACGGACACTTACGATGCTCCCGGCGCGCACGGAATCATCCCAACCTCCCCATGGCAAACCAAAGGTCGACCAATGCACACCCGTGTCACACGTTTCAAAAATCCGTGACTTTTGGTTGGTTTTTGGTCTAGTCCGTGTCATATAGCCCGATTGCATACCCACGTAAAGGTCAAGCCTTAGCTCATAACGGAAACCAAGATTTTCGCTCAGCGAAATTCGCCGAAATTCCGACAAGGAAAATCCATGGGATCTTGACTCCGACATTGACTATTGACCTTGACCCGCACGGAATGCGTAAGAGTCAAGACCAAGTCTTTGCCAAAATAAAAGATCTTTCGCTCAAGCGAAGCTCCGCCAAAATTCCGACAAGGAAAAATTGGCAAGATCTTGACCAAAGATTGACTTCGATTCCGACTCAAGACCGCGTATGCAACGAAGTTCAATGTGACACTGTGTCATCCGGCTTTGCCGCCCGACCCATGCCTATTATATTCTCGACACTACCGAAAGTCAAAAACCGTCATTCGCTCAAGCGAAACTCGTCGAAGATCCGTCATGCAGAGACGAGACTTTCACGGTATTGCCTTGACTATAATCCGCATCGTCGTGCGTTGAAAGGTCCTATGACCCGCTAGACCCGATAGAGCGTTCTTTACTCTCGGCGGTGGGATCCGCGTGCCCTATAGGACCCTCGCCCGGGCCGTCCACCCCGGGAGGTCGAAATACGTGTGGAATACGAGGGGCTTATAGACGTAGTGACGGAACCCACCGATCCAGATCTAGAGTAGTTGTGAAAAAGAAGCGGCGTAACCCCTTTTCCAACCAAATAGATATTAATAAAAGACACTGTTTTAAGTAAACTTGAAGATTCTAATTTGCATATTGCCCGAGCCTTCACCTCTAAACACCTACCCCGAGTCTAAACCTTTCCTATCCCTTTCCCGCAGCCGAGAAAGAAGTGGGTGAGAACACCGGCCGCCGACTTGTTAGCGCAGTAATCCTCGCACAGCCGCGTAATCCTCGCCTCGGCGCAGAGAGTCGAATGACCGATTTGACAGAAAATGACCGGTGCTTTGTCTGGGTAACTGCACGACTAGGAAAAAGAGCTAGCCTATAACCAATGCCCTCCCCATCTTCATATGACCCATTGCCAAAGACCTGCCCTTTCTCGCCTCCTCCAATACCCCAAGTTGTTAGGGTCCCGACACCCTCGCTTCCTTCCGAATCCCCCATGGGACCCTTTTCCTCCTTTCACCCGTGAGCCAAATTTCCTTACCTTGGAATCCCAAAGTGCAGTTTGACCTTTCCAATTTTGTCAACGCTCGCGAATTTGCCTACCTCTCGAGATAGCTACAAAGAAAGAGTCGGGTCGAGTAATGAGTATCAAGAATGGATCAATGAGGACGCTCCTTCAAGGAAGAAGAAGAAGAGAAAGTCCACACAAAGGCTTAAGGAAAGATATGAAGTCAGGGACAAGCAGCGTAGGAACTTTAGGAGAGCCTTCGTGCAAGTTCCGACTACTATGCCGCTTATGCCAAGGAACCCGTCAAGGAACCCGTCACCCCAAGCTACACCCAAACTCGATACCCCCGTGTACAAAGGATCCTCTTGAAGGTAGTGCCGAATTTGTGGCCATCGTAAAGTTCAATGAGAAGCTAGCGCATCTGTAGCTGCAACACGTAAAGCCTATTGAATACGTAGCGCCAAGGAAGAATTAAGACCCCCTCCGAAGAAGACTTCATCAAAGCATTATCCGTGCCAACCCTTCTATCGGCTACACCGACAAGGTCGTGGTGTCCAAGATCAAGAAAGAGAAAATGAGTTATCAGCAGTGCATTGATAAGATGAGCCAGACCCTTCAGTCAATGAGTCCAGTCGCTACGGAAGAGCTAGCTGAAAGATTGCAACAAGTTACTTTAGTTCCTCACCACTACTTCCGATAAAATCCCTCCTGCCATGAGAATGATGCGAAAAATGAGCTATCTTCCGGGACTTGGATTGGGTAGAAGACTTCAAGGTCGTAACACCATCATTGATGTGAAGGAGCAGACTACCTGAGATATGGCTTGGGGTACAAACCGAACTCTCGGGATGCCGTAAAAGCTAAAGGCACGAAAGGTGAAGGGTCCAAACTCTCCATCTCTTACCGTCTCGACCCATTACTTTGTAAAAGGAGGGACACAATATGATGAAAGTGACGCGCATCTCCTTGCGTAAAACCCTTCCGGAGAACCTTAAGAAAGTTAGAGGAAAGCCACCAATCCCGTTCAAGAATGTTCCTTGATTTGCCGTATATCCCCTGGGCTACCACTACCGTCCTAGAATGAGTACGTCTTCAAAGGAAATCCGGCCAGTGTCACAAAAGGTCGCATCCGGGACAATGGACTTCTCCCGCCTTTAAGTTAGCTCTTCCAAAGATCACCAGAGATAGAAGCCGCCAAAGAATAAGACAGCCAATGGGGTTTGCAAGAGTTGTTTGACGAAGAAGCACAAATCCCGTACTTGATCGACTTCGGCTCGTATGATGAGATAGTTGCCGTTATCGAGACGATGGTAAAAGTCATTTTGATCCTCGCACTTTGGTGACTAAGACGTAAATGCCATTGAAGAATTGGGAGACATTCTCGTGGCCGATAGCCTGCCGACAAAGAAATGATTACTGAGCTTGGATTGGTACCCCGTCCTCCTCAACCCTGGCCGTGTCAAACACCTTGTTGCCTATTCGCCTGAGTCAGAATCTTCGAATTCCAAATCCTCGTAGTCATCCGAAGGCCTCACGCCCGAGGATTATGAAAATGTAATCGATGTCATCTTTCCCCTTATCTTGAATGAAATGACAAATCTTTCTCGATTATCCTCTTATTGCCAACTTAACAAATGATAAATTAACTCAAAACTTAACAACAGCTTAATGATGAATCATTTGAACAAGATGCAAACACACTAAACGAACAATACATTAAAGAAATCTTTAAGGTGTTTCGTAAAAGAGGAAAACCGGGCCCAAGCCGCCGAGGAGATTTTGATAAGTGTGAACTTGGGTACTATTGAGGAACCTAAAGAGACACAGATTGGAAGCTTCTTCCGTGGGGTTGAAAGGGACAGATTGATTGAGCCGCTCAGAGAATACGTCGACGTGTTTGCATGGTCATACAAAGATATGCCGGGCTAGGATGGGCGTTCGATAGTAGAGCACGTAATCCCTCTAGCACCGCATGCTAAGCCATAAAGCCCTTCGTAGTGGGTAGAAGAGAAGCCCCGCCTTCTGCTGTTGTGAAGTGGACTCGGGACCCGAGCCTATAAAGGAACCTGTACACCGCATTTACCAATTCCTCAAAGACTGGAGAGTCGCCTTTCGTAGACGAAGAAGGTAGACCAAAAGAAGGAGTCGAGAGCCAAAAGCTTGCAAGCCCCGAAAAGGTTGGCTTCTCAAGCCGCATGTCATTCTAGGAGGCAACCTATACAAGAAGCGGTATCAAGGACCACTCCTCTTATGTGTCACTCAAGAAAGAGCCGAGAGAGTTGATGACCGAAGTCCACAATGGTCCCTCGCGGTCCTCACATGAATGCCGTGAGCCCCGATGCAAGTGATCCTCGTAATGGGTTACTACTCGCGGATCTCCATGGAAACGATCGCGTTCAACACGTCCGAACTCGCGACAAATGCCAGCGGTTTGCCAACCTCAACCATCTCCCACCTCATGACCAGACCGCATGACGACTCCTTGGCCATTTGCAACTTGGGGCATTGACGTGATAGGGAAAATATCCCCGGCAGAAGCAATGGGCACGAAGTTCGTGTTGGTAGCCATTGACTACTTCACCAAGTGGGTAGAGGCCAAGTCCTACAAGGTCCTCACTTCCAGTAAAAGTGGCCCAAGCCATCAAAGAAAACATAATGTGCGTAATGGGGTGCCCAACGAGATCATTTCGATAATGGGTCACACTTCGAAGGAGACTGCGATAGACCGCCGTCGAATTCAGAGTTACTGCCACAAGTCGTCCCCTGCACGTACCTCAAACCAATGGAGCCGTGGAAGCCGCTAATAAGACACTCGAGCGGATCATCCGGAAGATGGCCACCCGTGGTCGTGATTGGCCCGAAAAGCCGCACCTAGCACTCGGGGCTACGTAACGTCTGTCGTAATGCCTACAGGAGAAACTCCTTTTGCCCTAACTTACGGGATGGAAGCAGTGTTACCAGCTGAGTTGGAAATCCCGTCATTAAGGGTCCTCCTGGAAAACAAAGTTGTCAATGAAGTGGAATGGTTGCGCAGCCGGCATGATGAGTTAGCCCTCGCTTGACGAGAGAAGGCTAAAAGCCATGGAACACACCCGAGCCTACCAAAGGCGAATGGCCGCAGCGTTTGATAAAAAGGTCAAGGCCAGAGACATCAAAGAGGGCGACTTAGTGCCGAAAGTAAAGCCCCTACTGCAGACAACCCCGGGAAAATGGGAACCCGTCTGGATCGGCCCTTATGTGGTGCGTAAAATACTGTCAGGAGGAGCAATGAAGCTTGCAGACTTGGATGGCAATCCCTTTGTCCACCCGGTCAATCGGTGATAAACTCCGAAGATACTAAGTTTGATAAAAAAAAAAAAAAAAAAAAAAAAAAGTGCAAAAAGAGTAATGCCCACTAGGCCGAAGACCCCAAAAAGGGCAATCTAGGCAAAAGACATGGTCGCACATATAAAAAAAAGAAGAAAAAAAGAAAGAAAAAAAGTGCAAAAGAGTAATGCCCACTAGGCCGAAAACCCCAAAAAGGGCGGTCTAGGCAAAAGACATGGCCGCACATAAAAATTATTAGTTCACTGTAATGAACTACGAAGACCCGAGCCCCTTAGCCTTTCTTGTAAAAGGGGAACGTAGGCAGTACCATATATGGTTCGGTCTAAATGTGTCCTAAAGGACAATCAAGCTTTCATGAAGTGCGTCCTAAATAATAAAGGGTATTTCAGCCATAAAACGGGTCCCAATCAATAAAGACATTTGAATTTTCATGAAATGTGTCTTGATTAATTTTTAAAATAATATTTCTTGTTCATTACAAGTTAAAACTTCTTGATGAGTTCAAGTACCTGGGCCTACCTCTTAACTCGCTAACCCGCTAAAAAGATCTAAAATACAATAAAATGCCTAAATAAACTAATGTGTTTGCAAAATGGCAATAAGAGGATCTTGAGAAAAGATTTGTCGGGCCGTCATTCGCCGAGTCTTCTTCGCCTTCTTCCCTTTTCCTCGGCCTCGTCGAGTCTTCTTCCTTTTCTTCTCAATAATGCCTGTGATCCTCATCCCGACCTCCGGTATCCTCACCGGAGCCTCTACCAACCCCGTGTCAATGAGCGCTCTCTATACGAGCACGAGTCCGCACCTCCTCCCTCTCGAGCCTCGCCAAAGGAGCAACCTCTGACAATCTCTTGTACCGAGCCTCCATATCCCCGACCAAGTCACCCGATTGGTTATGGCAACTCGCCTTAGCCTCGCCTCCTCGTAGTCCTACTCGAGTCACGCCGCCTCCCAATAAAGCTCGACGTCTATCCTCCAAGATAGCCTCGAGTCGTTCCCATCTCCTCTCGTACTACCCAAGTAGACAAAGGGTCAAGATGGTGCTCTTCCCGCTCCCGAAGATAGCCCCTGGGTGGGAAAGCAAGATGTGTCCAAGCCCTCGAGAAGAAAGAGAAGCCGGCCGGATCACTCATGTCCAATGACACCACCTCCATGGTCCGATGTCCTCCCAATCACTCAATGGCTCCCGTAAAGCTCCCAAACCTGCCCGGATACCAAGCAGGTATGTAGAAGGACGACCAGCCAGTAATCCCGGAACCCTCACAAAGATAAGACTCCCGAAATATCCTCCTGGGTCCGCAACCTCCAAAGGTGGTATCCACCAACGGATGTCCGAAGTGGATAGCCTAGCCATCATCAACTCCCAGCCTACCCCGTTCCTCGCCGCCTAGGTGCACCTCTCCGAGAAATCACCCAAGGACACCGAGCCGGCAAAGCCCCTGTGCAAAGCCCCGAGCCTCTCCTCGGGCAGCCCACAGTAGTCAACATAGCCGGACTCCCTGACCTCATGAAACGGTCTCCCGAGCCATCCTATCGATCCCATGAAATGTCTCTCCCAAAACCACGGACAATATCCTTCCCACTCAGCCTTCCGACCATGTCCAAGAGGCCACTTCATGACACATCCCCACGGACTCAAAGAAGTTGAACAAAATAGAGAATACGCAGAATGAAAGCATCCATAGCCACCGTGGTCGCAGCCATATCTCGGGAGACCCAAACTCGCCCGGATATCGTAAAGATCAATCCTATCCGGCTACCATCATCCTCTCACCTCTCCCAAAGGAATCTCGCAAAAAGATGCAAGCTTCACCGTCACTGCGCGCTTGCCTCCGATCGCCGGAATAGATATAGCCTCGCCTCGGGACTCCCAATCAAGGCTCAAGTCTTCGTGCGTTGGGACGATTTCGTTGTAAGAAAAGCAAGAACATGTCTCCGACGTCCCGTAACTTTGCCGCGGCTCTCAACAGTATCCCAATCGGGCGGGAGATCCCTCAAATGCCATAAAGACTTGATCTTGAAGGAAGAATCAAGCAGCCCCTTGTGATTTTGGAAGTTATATCTCGCCCAAGATTGAAGACCGGATAGAAAATGGTCTCGCTTCCCCTTTGCAATCTAACGAGCTTCTCCATCGCAAAGTGATCAAAGATGGTGCTTTTAGGTCCAAAATATGCTCGGGAACAATTGGGACAAGTCTAGAGTGAAAATGAAATGAAATGGCCAAGCCTTGCTTTTATTCGTAAAATAACCAGCTTCGTACAGACCGTTAGCCGCACGGCTACATTTGCCCTCAAGGCCATGCCGCATCGGCCACATTAGCTCTCTCAGAGAATTCTCGCAAAGAACCAAAGTTGCTGCCCAAGGGAGTTTTCACCCCACTTTTTCAACCAAACCCGCAGCGTAAAACATATCCGTAAGCCATTCAAGCATTTATACACCATTATAAATCATTTTGGCCCATTTTCAGCCCCAATTCCTAAGCAAAAAGGTCGCCCCAAGGCTCGTATAATATGCAAATTGAAAAAGCATGAATTAGAAAAGCAAATAAAACATAAATACAATGTTTTCGCCCCATCGGCGCCCAAATAAAGCAAAAATAAACAAGTTGTGCATAAAAATTGTAAATTGTTTGTTTTTGTTCCAAATCTATTCTAGAGACCTCCTAGGCCTCCGATTCTTCTTCGTCTTCATCGCCGCTCGCCTCATAAATGCTAGCCTCCTCATCGTGTCCTCCTCGGTCGTCACATCGATAGATGGACATTATCGTGCCCATACTCACCACCGCCTGCACGTCGCCGCTGGGTCCCCGCCCCGAGGCATAGCACCGGGAAGAGTACTCCGAGGCCGATGAGGTAGACGCCGTGCCCCGACGTGCCGTCTCTTGCGCCCAGCTCCCGCGCATCCGCCGCCGCCTTCGGGCGCAGCGCCTTCCTCGAAGAGACCGGCACATGTCCTTCCAGCCCCTATTCTCGCCTAACCAGCCTATCGTAAGTGCGAGCCGAACCCGAGAAAAAGAAGAGAAAAATCTCGTAAAATCTCGTAAAATAGCAAAAAGCGTAAAATCAAAGCTAAAAAGGGAATAAGACCCTAAGAGTACACTTACAAAGGCTATCAAAGGCAAGGTGTACCGGGGCTCCCTAGCATCGGGGACAGTATCCTCATCCTCCTCGCACTCCATGGACCACGCAGACAGATGTGCAGGAGGGATCGGCGGGTCAAGAGGCTCATCCTCCCCATATCCCCGAGTGACCGCTAGCTTCACTAGCTTTTGTGGCGTCCTCAGCGCCGCCCACAAACACAGCGTAGGGTGTCCATGTCAAAATTCTCCTCTCGCAGCCCACGCTCGCTCGGTACCTCTGCAATCTCATCCTCCCGGCTCCCTCGGGCCGTAGATCCGTGCCGGAGGATCGAAGGAGTAATGGCATCTAGTGGGGAACATGACCATGCCGCTCGAGAAACGGTCCCCCAAGTAGATGACATCACATGTCGCCCCGCGAGCCACCTCCTCTCGCTCGTCACCTCTATAGCATCTCCCAAAGAAGATCTCTGGATACCGCCCTGTGGGTAGAAGTCCACTCCATCGTGCCCATCCCTGTTGATGACCGGCCTCACCATTTTGTAGTCGAAGGTAATCCGGGTCTTCCCCGTGAATTTATCTCTCGCATCTCCTCCAAATAACCATAGCAGGGAAGATGGTGACATCACTCAGCCGGTTCCAAGGGAAGAACCCGATCACCTCACAAAAACCAGCCCGCATGTTCAAAACATCAAAAGGTCATTTTCTCTCTCATAAAAGTCTCAAGACAGGAAAAGAGAAAAGAAAAAAAAAAAGGAGACTACCTCAAGGGCAAAGAAAAGCTACCCATCGAAGGCCTTTGTTCCGACCGTATATGTCCAACGAGAAGTAGAGCTCCGCCAATCCGGCCTCCCCCCAAGAGACCGTCCCAATCCCATCAACATCCTCCAGAGTCGAGGAGGCAAGTCATAGCTATCGTCCTGCACTGGCAAAGATAGTGATCGATAGCATCAACCATATGAATGCTCTAGCCACTGGCAAGGCCACATCATTAGCAAGAAAGTTCTCGTATGCAAGTCTCGAATCGCCACTCGACATTCCTGCCTCCATCCCACCCTTGAAATCAGCTCAAACCCTACCAAAGCCCGGAAATCCTCGCAGCAATATGGTCTCTCCAAGTCACGGGCCTCCCAGCTGAACTCGTAAGCCCGTAATAGCGGTGAAATCGGCAGAGTCACCGTCACCTCTCCTCACCAGTGCAAAGCTATGAGTACCGTCCCCACTGTAACTCGTAAAGGGCCCGGACTAAGCTCCTTGCTTCTTCGAGGTGATGTGGACACCCCGGCCGATAGCCTCTACGAATGCATCCAGCCTGTAGCCTCTCACCACCGCTGGGATCTACCCCATCCTTCTCAAAATCCGGCATCCTCTCGCCAAAGCTTCGACCGCTATCTCCGACGGTCCTCTAGACTTGTTCTCCTCGTAGACAAGCACATCAAAAGAAGCTACCCTTCATATCATTTCAAAGCATGCATATATTCAAAAGTGCACATATTTTCAAAAGAAAAGCATTCATAAAAGTTTTTCTAGCATAACTTTTTGCATCAAAAACGTGTCTTTCATCACTTGAAACGCGCCATTGCTTTCCCTAAAGCACAAAATCACAATTTTTTGCACATAAGCATTATTTTTCAAAAAATGGCATGCATGAATCATTTTCATCTTCCAAAATCATGTTTTCTCATTGAAAATCAGAATTTTGACCTAGTTCCAGCACAAGGCAAGAACTCCGTCTCATATTTTGAAAAATTCTCATTCCTACTTCATTTTGCGAGAAAAAAGTGAGTCATTCTCATAATTTCTGTCAAATGAAATTGCACATGCATATTCTTAGCCTCATAGGTTGTTCATGCATCTCAAAATCATTCAAAAAAAAAAAAATCATTCAAACTCCTATAATTCGGGTCAAGCCTTAAATCATTCAAAAAATCAAGCAAAAATCATCTGGATTTGAGCAAAATGAGAATGCTTACCCTAACTCGATCGCGGTTCGTTGATTTGTGCTCCCTTCTCCCTGGATAAAGCTCCGACGGAGGCGTAAGGAAGTCATACTTCCTCTCCGTCCTCACGAGCTCCTTCCTCCTCCTTCTCGCGCCGCCGAGATAAGTTTCTCCTTGCTTGCCTTGGTATGGGATTGCCCTCCGGATCCATTTCCAAATCAAAGTGGAAGCAAAAGGGTTGAAGAATTTCGAAATTCTCTCTCTCTTCTCTCTCTCTCTGCGTTCTTGGGCGGCAACAAGTGCCCAATGCCCGTTCAAAACCCGATTTTAAATAATCTGGAAAACAGCTTCTAGCCGCACGGCTTTCTTTTTTCTCCATCTCATGCCGGGCGGCTTCATTCGCCCGAGCGTAAATTACAATCCCCGCCCTCGGACCTTCCACTGGGCATGCAATTTCCGTTATCTTTTAACCAAGATAACATCTTTCGTAAAATATCCCTTATCTCTTTAGCAATCAAGCTTTATTCCCGCCGCTCCGTTAACTCCGTTATAACGGGATAACACTAGGTGACAACCTCCGAATTGTCGTAACTCTTAAACTTGTGCTACCTCTATCCGCGAATAGTGAAGTATGCCCAAGTCATTCCAACTTGTGCTACCTCTATCCGCGAATAGTGAAGTATGCCCAAGTCATTCTAAACTTGTGCTACCTCTATCCGCGAATATGAAGTATGCCCAAGTCATTCCAACTTGTGCTACCTCTATCCGCGAATAGTGAAGTATGCCCAAGTCATTCCAACTTGTGCTACCTCTATCCGCTAATAGTATGCCCAAGTCATTCCAACTTGTGCTACCTCTATCCGCGAATAGTGAAGTATGCCCAAGTCATTCCAACTTGTGCTACCTCTATCCGCGAATAGTGAAGTATGCCCAAGTCATTCCAACTTGTGCTACCTCTATCCGCGAATAGTGAAGTATGCCCAAGTCATTCCAACTTGTGCTACCACTATCCGCGAATAGTGACGTATGCCCAAGTCATTTCAAATTGTGCTATCACTATCCGCGAATAGTGACGTATGCCCAAGTCATTTCAACTTGTGCTACCACTATCCGCGAATAGTGACGTCCGCCTCAAGTTTCCCAACTTAAGTTACTCTCTATCTCCGTCATAAAGAGATAGTGCCATAAGCTCTAGCTTCCTGTGATGCTCTCCGAATTGTCAAAATCTCAAGGATCCTAGACATCGTTCCTAACTATCTAGTGATGCTTGAACTACGATCAAGGCTTCGATTCCTCCGGATACGTAGGTAGCCTTTTATAAAAGGTCCAAATGATTCACCACTTTGGTCACCCCCGTTTCTTTGTCACTCCTCAGCTGATAAAGCGCCCTCATAAAAGTTCAAATATTCGACCACCTGGGTCACTCCTAGCATGTCCCCAAAGAGGGATCAATTGCTTGACCTCCTAGGTCATTTTCTTCTCTTTCTTCTTCCTTCCCCAATGCCGATCCTAAGCCCGAACTACGGCCCGGCTTTCGATTCCTCCGGGATACGTAGGTAGCCTTCCAAAAGGTTCACCACTCGACCACCTTCGTCACCCACTCCGTCCTCGCATTCGCCGATCGGATCCTTTTTCTATCGACAACCCCACTCGCCTTGCAAGTGACGTTGCCGAGGGCTTCGTAAGTACCCAAACCGGCTCATGCCTTTCCTAAGCTAATTTTCCCGACATTTCGGTAAGTTTTCCGATAATTCCCTGACCTTCCTAGTGTTCCTGAAATGTCCCGAACAGTCCCAAATTTAAATTAGGGTCAGAGAGTCTTCCTAATTAAGAAAACACGTTTTTCTTAATTAGGAGAAGCTTCTAGAATAATGCCACCTTGCATGGTTCTAGAATGCCGAGTCATTGTGGATAAGACCGCACGGCCTCATTTCGCAAAGGGCTCGCACCGCACGGCTTCATTAGCCTTATCCAGATCGCCTATAACAGAGCCTCCTCTACCCATTTCAACAACAACAACAACACAAACAATCACACACACACACTCCATAGCAGTCCGTACGTGAAGAAAACTCCTCAAGGCTCAAGAAGGCGAAGAAGAAGCTCAAGAAGCCATCTCCCTCCTCCTGAAGACCCAAGAAGAACCTCTCCTCCTAGCTCCGTCCGAAGAAGCGAAGGAAACGATTGGTAACCTCGCACGCCCTAACCTTGCATTTTAATTGATATACTTGCTCATTGCATTCATATATCTTGCTTGGGACTTGGCATTTATTCATAAAGATCATATCTTTATCACCCTTTCCCTTTGCATGCATTAAGACCTCATTTGTCATAAAAATGTAGTCTTTTTCATAAAGGTGCATCCTTTGCACCTAAAATCCCTATTTTCCAATAAAAATGTTATCTTTATGCATCATTTGCATATAAAGATCAAATCTTTTTCAATAAAAATGCATCCTTTGCATCAAAACCCCCCTTTTCAATGCATCATTTGCATAAAAATCAAATCTTTATGCATCATTTGCATAAAGATCATTTCTTTAAATCAAAAAGCATCATTTGCAACCTAAAAATGTCATCTTTTCATTAAAGAGTCATTTTTTTATCATGCATTTCCCTTTCCCAACCTTGGAACGGACCGGTGTAAAAGTTCTCATCTTTGCATCGTTCCTTCCATTAAAGGTTCATGGATTTCTTTAGGAAAAGGATAACCTTGAACCCTATATCTCCGAATATTATCGCTTAAGAATGAGTATGAAGCCTCTATACGAGCTCGACCGTCATTTAAAGTGGTAGTAAAGATTGATGGGCTAAGGACATTCCTTTCCTAAAGTTAACCTCATCTTTGACCCAAAAGTAGAGTTTTCTGTCATTCTCCCGATCACGCAAGTCCCGAGGGTCCCAGAGAAGTTTAAAATGCGATGATCATAAGTCATAAGATGAGTGACGGGATCATAACTCCCAAATACATAAATTCCTAAGGGAATCCCTGAGCGACAACCAAATGAAATGGTTTGTACGTCCACAAAGGAAGAATATATCATCAACTTGGGACATCCCCTCCCTTTATTTTCTTAAAAAACACACGCACACACAAAGAAAGTACGCAAGCAAACACGATTAATGAAATCTAGGGAGACTCTGCTCCGGCAAGGCACTTTCGCTGGGTGAACGCTAAACGTTCTTCCCAAGGGGTAACTTAACCTCCGAACTCCATAAAACCTTTTTTTCAAAGTTTTGAGGTAATCAAAATGGCGTGATGCGACTCCGCTTTTCCAAATAACCTCTGGATGTCTTCAAACTCAAGCGTGAATTCCAATAAACAAAATTTTTGGGCACATCCATTATCCAGCAGTAGGGGAATATGGTTTCAATCAGAAACGGACGTGGACGGGGATCCATGGGAGTGCTGGGTCAAGGCAGTAGATGCTGCACTTTACGTAGGGAGTGAGGCCAACAAAGATACAGTGGAATGGTTTTGGGGCTAGTTGAAGCCGTGGATAGCAGAGGCAACCAAAGCTACTGTAGATTTTTTGTGTAGTTTGGAGGAGATCGGAATAAGCGAATGTAGGGGAATCCATTGTTGAGGGTGGGGGTAGGCATCTCTGCTTTTATTAGGTAGGTAGCAGTGGTGAGAGCATAGTGACCAAAAGGTAAGGGGTAGTGTTGGCATGGGATACGGGATAAAGAGGGTGAGACTCCATTTCAATAATATGACGGTGCACTGATGTTCGACTTATATACCCATTGTGTTCAGGAATGTGGGGGGTGGCATAAGATGAAAGGGTGATGCCGTTGTGAGCCAGAGTGGGTGTGAGTTTGTGGTATTCACCCCCGTTGTCACGAGTAGACTAATGACGTGGACATTGAAAGTATTTTTCTACTAGTGTTTCTGAAGCGAAGGAAGGTGTTGTAAGTGTCGATTTGTGTTTTAGGGGGTATAACCAAATGTATTTGGTATAGTAGCTCTTATAAAAATGACATAGTATTTAAACTTTTCGGTGGAATGGAAACAGGAGAGGTCCATACATCGTGTAAAATATGGAGATCAAGAGGAGCATGCGAAATAAGAGAAGGAAGATGCAAAAGACGCTTTATGCGGCTTTTAGTTAATAAGAACAAGAATTACACTCTGAGATAAACTAGAAGAAATAGATAAACGAAATCTTGCTACGTAATAAGCTAAGAACTCGGGGGGAGTGGGGTGTCCCAATCTATGATGCACACAACCGTGAAGAAAGAATGCTTTGAATGAGCGTGAATGGGCGGGAGAGGTGCCAAATGTAGCACTCCATCCCTCAAGGTTTCTACGGATAAGAGTTTGACTCTGTTGCTTGTGTCCTTAATTGAGAAAAGCTGTGAGTGTGAGAATTCAATGGTAGCATTATTGTCACGACAGTAATCTGAGACACTGAGAGAATGTTACGGGTAATAAGAGGAACATGTAAGACATTATTGAAATTAAGAGAGGAAGAGGGGGTGAGAGAAGAGAGAAAGAACCTATGAGAGATATAGAAAGAGAGGAACCATCTCCGATAATGACATCACATGTCGCTGCCATTGTAGTGTGTGTGTAAGGCAAGGTTGGAGAGGCTATTGGTGATGTGATTGGCTGCACCACCTGCTGATGAGCCAAAGAGGGAGGAGTGAGGGGATTTGTGGTAGCGTCGCTGCGGCGCTCGGGGGTTTGGGTTTCGCTCTTGCCAGAAGGAGGAGGGGTGTGAAGTTTACGGTGGGGTAGTGTGATGATGTGTATCCGCATTTTCCCTTTTCTTCTGGGCGCCCTAAGGCAAAACTTTTGTTTTTGGATGTTTTGAAAATCTTTGATCGGACTTTGAAAAATCATTTTGAGTCGCCACTGCCGTTTTTTAGTTTAAGGGCACAAAACTTTGAAAAATACCCAATATTAGAGAAAGTTGAAGTTCGTGAGATCACCGTTACTCTCGGAAGAACGTTTGGCTTTCACCTGAATGCCTCGTCGACGCAGTCTTCCTTCACTTGAAACCTTGTGTGTGTGTGTGTGTGTATTTAAAGTGACTTTTTCCTGGAAAATAACTCGAAATTGTAGGATCTGATCCGAAAAACAGCTGTCAAAACAAAGCAGATTAAACCGAAAATAACAGAAAAACTGGAGGGGGTTGTTTGCAAGATGACACGTCATCCGCGCGTGGACAAGACCGTGTAGTGCAATCTCATCCGCGCGGATAGCCTCGTTAGTGTGCCAATATTTTTGCTGCCAGCCATAGTCACCGAATTTTCGTAAAGTTAAATGGATTTACATGACTTAACCGGAATTGTAACCGAAAGACAGAAAGTAAAGGGGTGTTTGGATTTTGGCATCCATGCTTTGTCCTCTGTTTCCCTAGACTTTGATTAGTGGTCATAAGTTGACGAATCCACGTAATCAAGTCATCCCTGTGGGGTACGTTAGGACTTTATGGAGCATTTCATTTGCATAGGGAAATGGGAATCTGACATGAAAGTAAATTGACAAGGGAGTTAGGTCAAGATGTATCAACTTTAGAGAAAGATTCTATGTTGGTAACATAAGATGACCATCCTCGAGATTTATACTCAAGTGTATCTCCTAAGCATCTTGTGTGACCTAGGCTTTATAAGTCTAGATGATCTTCATCCAAGGAAAGTGTTTCAAGTGTGTTGCATCTTAGACTCAAGAGAGGGGGATTTGCAAGAAAATAAACTGTGATGTGGGACCATTTTGAAATGATCATCTCACAGTGGAGAAGATTGTCTCCTGAAGATGACCATATTAGGTCAAGAAAGCAAGAGAAGACTCTCGAGTCATATTCTAAAAACACAATATTGAGTTTTTCTAATCTATAAATACAATATTTAGTTACCTATCCTAAATACATAAGGATATTTAGAATATTTACAAGAGTCCTAACTTCAAATACAATGATTCAAAGAGTTTAGAAAATCTTAGAGGAGATGTATCCTTAATATTAATAATGGAGAAGTCCATCGACTTGAGGAGTCTGTATTGTGCTTGAGTTTTTTTGAGTATCTCGCCTTCTATCCTTCATAGATCATCTGATCTGACTTTCCGGCTTTCTAAGCGCAGTGGAGGTGTATTGTGCTTGAGTTTTTCAGTATTCGCCTCATCCTCATAGAGTCTGTCGATCTGACTTTCCGGGAAGCTTTGGGCTCCTTGGATCGTAACAATGGAATGCCATCTTGTCTTCTTTCTGGGTCACTCAAAATAATCTGGCTACCACGCTTAAGGATACACTCATTGACAATCTTAGCTTACCCATCCCAGCATGGCAATACATTACATAATAGAATGGACTTTTGGAGACGAATTCGAAGGCTGTGTCACAACATTACTCACCTCATTCCCAAAACAGGTGCTTTTTGTAGGGACGGACGTGTGCACCATCCTGGGCCTCCCATAATTTATCATCAATTAAAATGTATATGTATATATATATATATATATATATATATATATATATATATATATATATATATATATATATATATATATATATATATATATATATATATATATATATATATTGAACATACCAAAAGTGCTTAGTCACAAGCAAGTAAAGCCTAAAATGACTATATCCAGCTTTTGACTATCATATTCTAATTATATATTGCCCAAACAGAGCAAGGCCTAAAGCCGATCTTACGATAAATGATACTTAAGCCCATGTGTCCGACTCTACAAATGTCCCGACCTAACTTAGTCCGGCACCCTCATGATCCATGCTACAATTCCGGTACGTAACCATGCTTCACTCCTAGCAATGTGTCGACTCATTCCACGAGTGGCCACCTCGACCTAAATCAACAAGTTGACGACTCGATACTGGCAGCGTATTCGGTGGAACTATTCTCGTAACTACATCCCTACAAATCGTGGACAAGCATTAACACGCTCACATTGATCCTAATAACCGGCCGCTTATAATCTCTCGAGGACATGTCTCCTCACCAAAAAATACATTACTCATGTGCTTTATAAATACTTCTTTGTCACTATCAACGTGCAAAGGTAATCCGCCATTTTGTTATCGTGGATTCATTATTCTATACATTTTGTTCATATACAACTGTGATCTCACTTGTCACACTGATGTACTTCGCCGAGGGACACATCCCCGCTTAGTCGTGGTTCTGCTGTGTCATGGAGCCAGTGATCACCCCTGCCACGTGAGGAAGATTGATAAGCACACCCCCAAAAGCAGACGGGCTTGGTTCCATTGTTGGAATCGTGCTTCCAACTTGGACCTCGAAATTTTTTAACAACCCGCAACAATGGTGACTTCGGACCGACACGTATCTCGAGGCTTCATCTGGGCAATAAGAAGTGAACAACAACAACACTAGAATGCAAATGCAAATGTCGTAAAACTTGAATTTGCCTCCTCCCCCACCAAATCGTCCTCCCGGTAGAGCCACACCAGCTCACCAAGATCGCTTGATGGCGTGGGTTTGCCTCGACACAAGGAGAGGCAAAAGGCATACGGATGGGCAAGAGCTCCACCCCTCCTAAACGCCCAACTGCCAGTAGAACGTTGGATATGTAAGCGTGTCCCTCCTCCACCAACCCTATGAGCAAGAAAGAGATGATGTTAGAGAGGGCCCAGATTTTGGCCGACCTTAATAGCTATGGAAGAGGCAGTGAGGCAGCCGACGTGCGCTTCCGAAAGAGCGGATCGATTACTTCAGAAGTCTCTAATGGACAACAAAGTGCTGCGAGTACGAGTCAAAATGAAGGCGCGTGGGGATGTAATGGTGACAACAGGATAGTTCAATGAGCTCCTACCATCGTGCATGTGCCGAGT